>APFE031260590.1:2499-21030 GCA_000404065.3 Pinus taeda
TTTGCAAAGATCCAGTCCAGCATCAGTGCAGCAAACACATTTAACTACACATGCACTTCATCAGAAAGCTCATTCATGACCATGTTCTTGAAGTGCAATATTGTTCAACAGATGATCAAGTTGTAGACATCTTCACAAAGGCCCTCACAGAGGCGAAGTTCACTAAACTTCGATATATGCTTGGAGTTCAGGAAGTTGTCACTAAGGGGGGATAGGCTCTAGTGCCTCCTTCCTTCTCCTATTGTGTCATATTTTGTAAATCCTTCAATCCTATCCCAAGTTGTTCTTAAGGGGGGATGTTAGGATATTCCGACACATAGGAAATAGTTAAGTTCAACTTGGTCTAGCATAGAGTTAGGTATAGAGTTAGGTAAAGTGTGTTTCTTTACCGTTGTACATTTTGTAACTTACAATCCGACGGTCACGATATGTAGTGATCCGACGGTTCATTCTCTCCTCGGTATTACCGACACTTGATCCGTGGCTTGACACCCGATTGGTCCATGAATTCTATTTAAAGCGCATGGAGGGTCATTTGTAGGTTAACCGTGCATGAGAGAAGCTTATGTAAATTTTCATTCTTTTATTAATAAATGCCTGTAGTAGCCACGTTGGCGCAGACCGTGGACTGTTTCCCTCTCTGAGGGTTTTAACCACGTCAAAATACTAGTGTATTGATCTGTGATCTGTTTGTGAGCGGTGTCCTTCTGGTGTTCTGTCTGAGGAACTTACCCTGTAAATTCCTACAACATCTCTCCTGAACAATTTTCTTTCCTACACAATAAACAAATCCATGATGCTATTGGCTCTACTTAAGAAGCCCTACATTCCATGGAATAAAAAAATTCAATGGTTCCATCCTCAAAATTGACCACGCCAAAGCTTTTGATCGGGTCAGCTGGCTCTATATTAAAATGATCCTCACCCACCTGGGATTTCTTACTCCCTAGATTGATTAGATTATGTGCTACATCACATCGGCCTCCTTTAGTTTCCTGATAAATGGTCGTACATCATACTTTTTTCATGCTGAACGTGGACTTAGAAAAGTCTATTCACTCTCTCCTTTCCTTTTCTTAATCGTTATGGAAGATCTTAGTAGGATCATTACTTCTGCAAAGAAAGATGGGTGATTAGAAGGACTCATCTACTCTTCATAGATGATGTGCTCATCTTCCTTAGTGGAGGCTTACGAGATACTTCCACCTTTTTCCATATACTACTACTCTTCACCAAGCTCATAGGTATGGAAGAAAACCATTTGAAATCCACTATTACTCTATCAGAATGCACTCCACATGAGGCACAAGTTTCATTGCAAAAGTTTCCTTTTTAGAGCCATCACCTGGAGGATGGGCTCAAATATCTGGGCTTCTGGATCAAGCCACATTGCTACAAGATTGTTGACTAGATTTAGCTTGTGGTCAATATCAAAAAGAGCTTGCTCAATTGGAACAACATATTCCTCTCCAGAGTAGGCCGACTAGTGCTTATTGAATCAGTCTTGGAGGCTACACCTATTTAATGGATGTCTCTGGCTTAGATTCCTTAAGGAATTCTATCACGGATATAAAGGATATGATGCATATTCCTTTGGAATGACAATAAGGAAGGTAGCACATTTGCGTGGGTGGGATGGAAAAATATTGTTGTACCAAAGAAATGGGGTGGTTGGGGACTAAACGACTTATCCTCCTTCACACAAGAACTTACTACTAAGATGGGTTGGCTTATCCTCACCTCTCATAGTATTTGGACATATGTTATCTATTATAAATATATCTCACCTCAACAACTTATGGATTAGATACGTCTTCCCGCACAACAATGATCTCGGATATCTACGGTCTGGTGAGCGATCCTAAACAATATGCCTACTATAAGAAATGGATTAGCATGGAGAATTAATGAAGGCTCATCCATTCACATTGGATTAGACCCTTGGTTGGGCTGTGGGAGCATTTTTGGATTACCTCCAGACCTCATTAAATTTCTCACAAATAGGAATATTATTGTAAATGCTCATGTTTTTGATTTGGGGAATAGCTCTATCTTTAATCAAGCATGGTTATTAGCAAAGCACTTAAGAATCCATGCACAATGGAAGGAGGAATGGGAAGGTTATATCGTTGCTTTGATTGAATCTTATGTTTGTAGAAAAGATGGTGTTGATGCACTCATATTGACTCCTACAGAACATGGCACATACTCCTCGAAGGTAGGCTATCCCATTATTCATATTGCGTACAGACCACTTGTACTCATGGATTTGTGGGGTAAGATATGGAAGCTCAAAGCACCTCCACGAACGAAGCTTTCTATGTGGAATGTTATTCGAAACAAGACACCTACTAGACACAACTTAATGCATCGATCTATCATCAGGCCTACCTAGTGTGTGCTCTTTCAGCATGCAGAGGAGACAAACGACCACTTATTCCTATCTTTCCCAACGGTTAATCGTATTTGGAATCAAGTTCTTGCTTCTCTATCTATAACTATCATATGGCATGGAAAAAATGTAATAGCTACTTGCAATCTTTGGCGAGCTGCAAACCGGAATATGAAAGTAAACTGTCTACCCCTACTTATTTTCTCATCTATTTGGTTGATAAGGAATGGGATCATTTTCAGAGACAAAATGGCTTGATGGCTTTCTACCATTGCTAAAATCATTGTTGCATATCATGAACTACCATAAGATGATCAAACACCTATGGGTCATGTTGTCTTACCTGAAACCATTGATTTCTCTATTCCCTTAGCCTATTTTGATGGCGCAACACAAGCACAGGGATGTGGTGGCGAATCCTACTTCATATAACTAAAAACCACCATTTCAAAATACAAATGGGGTTAGGATTGGGAGCAAACAATTTTGCAGAACTAATCTCTCTTAGACATAATCTACACTTTGGACTTGCACATGCATGAAATGATATTCAAATTTTCAGAGACTTAAAAATCATCATCAATTGGTTCAATAACATTTCTACATGTCATGTGCACTCTCTCAGGAACGTACTGGATGAAATCATGATCTTAAAAACACAATTTAGTTATGTTTCATGTCCTCATATTTACAAGGAACGTATCTCAGCTATTGACCAACTTTCCAAGGAGGCCATGGCACATCCTAGAGGCTTGTGGTTAATATAGGAGTAGCTTGGAGATGAACACTACTAGTACTATTATTGGCCTCATTTTGATAAGGCATTTCAGAGGGCAATGAGGCCCCAAACTATTAGGCTATTTTCAGCAGTGTTTATGGCAACTACATGATGATGTATTGTATATATCTCTTCATTCTTGCTCTTGGACCTATGAGTATTCCGTGCATGGTAAATTATGTACATAACTACATATTTTTGCATGGACATGACCAACATTTTTTGATACTTTCTTGAAGGCTACGACCAACACACTATATATGCCATTGACATCTACTACACGTAATTTTACAAATTAATGAATAGTTACGATTTTTCCTTGAGGTAAAAAAATATAATATTTATTTTAATCTAATTTCAGTACATTAAAAAATGTAATTTAAAATACAAAAAATATATAATTTCAAACATACTTATCTCACTAAATTCTAAATTAAACAATTAAATTACATCACTCATATTAATAATAATTAGTAATTATTATTATATTTATTTTAATTATTAAATTAATTATATATTTACATTTATATATATAAATTTATTTTAATCTAATTTTCCAACTACATGAATGTAATTTAAATTAAAAAATATATATAATTTCAAAAATTTTATATCAATTAAATCCTAAAGTAAAACTAAAAATTTTATATCACTAATAATAATAATAATAAAAATAATAAAATTTATTATTATTATTATTATTATTATTATTATAATATATTTACATTTAATATAATATAATATTTATTTTAATCTAATTTGTGGCTATCCATTATAATATTATATTACTTATCCTAATTTCATTTAATGAAAAATTATTAATATAAAGTATATATAATTTATAATCTAAGTTGCTAAGTTGCTTTATATCTAATCCTTTGTAATTTTTCTCATTCTAAAATGTTTGATCCTAGCCAAAAAAGCTCAATGTCACTATAAGGAGAAATCTAAATTATAAAGTCAAATTATATTGGTAATCAATTTTTCAATTTAAAAAAATACACTAAAATATAAAGCAAATCATATTTTTCTAATTAATTTTTTTTTTAATTTTAAATAATGTTTATATTTTTCTTTTCCTTTTTAATTTCTTCCTTCAACATTTTTTCTTTTTCTTTTTATGAATAGTAAAATTTAATTAATGTTAATAAATATATTCTAGAATTTTTTTTCTTTAGTAAATTCGTTTTGGAGTATGCCTTAAAACTATTTTCGGTTAGCGAAAAACTCTTTTTCCTCATAAGTAATTATATATGTTAAATACCTAAGACTTAGAGGAATAGATGATAACTATCTTTAGTGCTGGTGATTTAACAACTAAATTATGATAGATTTTCTCAATGTATATGGCTTGTCCATACAATATTCCTTGACCTTTAGCAATGGGGAGTCTCTAGCCTCTATATAGGATTCATACATACAATACCATGGGTCATTAACATGTTTCTCTCAATACGATATATTTAATACAATGGGCTTATCAGATCATTCCTAACTACTTGTGGTTCCTCACATGATGTGGGTTAACCACCTTATTTATTAACTATGGCCTATCACATTGTTAAATTATTCCCTTGGGTACCTCCCTCTATACCCCATAATATCTGCCTAGCCATACTACAGAGGGACAATGTACTATCAGTTGTATGATTTTCCAAGTTGTACAAATCATGCATGCAATCAGAAAAGAACCTCAGTTTGGATTGCATAGTTATGGAAGAAGCATTTCCTCATTAAATAGAGGCTAATTTCTCTAGGAATTGTGCAAGGAAATAGGGGCTTGGAGAGTAGCATAATAGGTTAAGGTTTGGCTTGAGCTAGCTTGCAAGCAAAGAGTTGATCATACTTGTGTAGGAATTGTTTTAGTGAGAACAAGCATTATATTTTGATCTTAGATTTCTGATTAATGTGATAAATATAGTAGGGGTTTTGAGTTGTGGTTTTCCCCAAATAAATATTGTGTTATGTGCCATTGATTATCTTCCTCTCATTGATTATTGTTTTCATCGATCTATTGGTTTCCACTGTTTGAGGGTAGAGTAGATTCTTGTCTTGTGTTTTAGTACATTACATGAGTTGAGAATCTACATGAAAATATATGTGGTATTTGAGCTGAAGACAATATATTACAGGGGATTTCTAAGTTTTGAGTTATGGGTTACATGTGAAATTCAAATTTGCAATACATAATTCAAGATCAACAGATGAAATTCTATAGTGTGTGGCTTGAGTATGCCTTGGAAGGAAGCTTGAATTATATAGTGTTGAAGGATAAAATGGAGGCTCTACTTGAGGATAATGGCTTGAAGGAATTCGTTGATCAAGACATTCCTAGGCCAACGACATTGAATGCACAGAATTAGGATGAATGGAAGAAGTGTGTGGCGAAGGTGAGGCAGATAATCGTTGAGGGAGTTCAATACCACATTGTTTCAAGTCTCGATGGGAAGGAAACTCCATATGCTATGTGGAAAGCATTGACGAACCTATTCAATAAGAACAATGAGCATAGGAAGTTGACACTGAAAGACAAAATTTGAAAACTCAAGATGGAGAAAGGCAAGACCATTCGAAAATACTTGACTAGGTTCACTCACTCTGGTGATGAGCTTGGAGGTGTTGAAATAACTATTTCAGAGGATGATATGATGAGCCTAGCTCTCCTAAGCCTTCCCAAGAGTTGGAATAGTAATCAAGACTCTATCAATGGGAGGGAGAAGCTTCCAGATTGGGAATGAATGTGGTCAGATTTGATGCAAGAGGAGATTAGAAGGAACACCATAGATGTTTCCTCATCAAAGATCGATGATGAGGAGAACTGTTAAGTTAAGTGTTTTCATTATAACGACTTGGGCCATTTTTCTACAAATTGTTTGATTAAGAAGTCTAAGAAGAAGTCCTAAGGAGGAGTGGTGGGTGAGGCTTTGGCCTCTCAATTCAAATTGGACTTTACTCTCATTACATGCATGATTTCATCAATGATGGGTAATGTATCGTACCTTGATAGTGGAGCTTCATTCCAAATGACTTGTAACAAGGATTTGTTCAGTGACCTAGAAGAGAAAGATCTGCATATGCTTATCGAGATGGGTGACAACAGAAGGTATAGTGCTACTAGATTGTGCACAATTTCTTTTGAGACGGAGCATGATGCTCCTCTCACCTTTTGGGATGTTATGTATGTTCCTGGGTTGAAGAAGAACTTAGTTTTGGTCGCCATGGTTGAGGATAGAGGCTATGATGTGATGTTCTCGAAAGGAAATGCATTCCTTTGACACATACCCACGGGTCAAGTAAAGAAGGTAGGGATTTGAGTTAAGAATCTCTATAAGCTAGAGGTAGAGGATTGTGTTGCTTTGAGCACAAGAGAAACGAAGTTGCAGATCGGAGATGTTGGTGAGTTGTGGCATAGGCGATTGGGCCACTTGTATCATGGGGCTTTGAAATCATGCAATAGATCTCTGCTGGTCTTCCCAAAGGCACAATAGAGCAAGTTGATACATGCAAAGGGTGTAATTTGGGAAAATACACCAAGGCTTCCTTTTACGGTAGAGACAGTCGTGTAGATGTGATTCCATAGCGAGTGAATTCATATGTGTGTGGACCATTCTCAATGGCATCAATGACCAAACACATGTATTATGCTATATTTGGTTATGAATTTTCTCATAAATGCTGAATATTTTTCATGCAGAAGAACGATCAAACTTTAAAAAAGTTTTGTGAATTTAAAGAATTGGCTGAGAAAGAGCCTGGAAAGAATGTTAAAGCTCTGAGGAGTAACAACCGTGGTGAGTATGTCTTAAATGAGCTTAAGAAATTATGTGCATCATAAGGGGTTAAATGGGAGTTAATGACACCCCATAAGCCACAGTAGAATGGGGTGGCCGAGAGGAAGAAGAGAAAAATTGTAGGGGAAACAAGGGTGATGTTTCATGATGAGGGCCTACCACGACACTTGTGGATTGAGACATGGAACAAAATAATTTATTTTTAGAATCGTATCCCGCATCGAATACTTGAAAAAAATACATCAAAGGAGGCTTATTCCTGTAAGAGGCTAAATGTTGGTCACTTCAGGATTTTTGGGTCATTGGTATATTCCCATGTGACCAAACATGCACAGAAGAAGCTTGAGACAACAACATAGTTGGGGACATTTGTGGGGTACATTAATACACCTCATAAGTATTAGGTGTACTTTCGAACCAACAGGATGATAGTGGTTCGCAGGGATGCCAAATTCAATGATGAGAAGGCAATGCAATTTTCCATTAAGAGGAAGCTTCAACTACATGTGGTTAAGGATATTTTAGGTCCTAAGGTTTAGGAGCCTCATATTAGTGTGCAAAAACCACATGCATAGGATTAGGAGTCAGGAAAATTCTTCTAGAGATGGGAGAAAGCACACTATAGAGGCTGACAGAGTATTGTATGATGCACGAGAGAATGTGGGAGCACACACATTTCAACACAAGTAAAGGAGGTCACCTGAGAGGTACATTGGATACATGGCTCTTATGAGAGGATGTCTTGAGACAAAGCCATGTTATCTTGAGGAGGCAATGTAGCAACTGGTTTGCGTTCATGCCATGGTGGAGGAGTATGAGTCCATAGTTCATAACAATGTCTATGATGTGGTCCTAAGATCGGAAGACAAGTCAGTGCTGAGCTCCTGATGTATTTACAAGGTTAATCAAGCTACATATGGTAGTGTGGAGAGGCATAAGGCCATATTTGTGGCCCGTGGCGTTTCAAATGTAGAGGGGATTGATTATGATGAGATCCTTTCTTTTGTTGCAAGGTACTCATTCATCAGATCTATATTGGCACTATGGGAACATATAGGTTGGAATATACATTAGATGGATGTAAAGAAAACCTTCCATAATGGCATGATCAGGGTAGAGGTGTAGATAGAGCAGCCTGAAGGTTTTGAGATCTTCGACAGTGAGTCACATGTGTGCCAGCTCAAGAGAGAGTTGTATGGGTTGAAGCAAGCACACCATGCTTGGTACACTAGGATCAATAGCTACTTCACCGGGTTGGGCTTCACCAAGAGTGAAGAGGATGCAAACCTATACCACATAGTGGTGGAAGGTAAATTGTTGATCATTGTGTTATATGTCGATGATTTGATTTTGATAGGTAATGATCATATAATCAAGTCTTCCAAGGAGGAACTTACAACAGATTTTGAGATGAAGGAAATGGGGCTCATGCATTACTTTTATGGCATGGAAGTATGGTAGGGTGATGGGGAATTGTTTGTGTCTCAAGGAAAGTATGCCAATGAGATACTAAGGAGATTTCAAATGGAGACGAGCAAACCCATGGAGACTCCTCTAGCCGGTAATTGAGGGAAAGAGGATGTTACTTCAAGGGAAGTAGTGGAAGCTACTATTTATAGGTAGCTTGTGGGTTCACTCATGTATTTGGTGAACACATGACTCGATATGTTCTATGTAGTCAACAAGCTTAGTCGAGTGATGGTTAGGCCTACCAAGCTGTATTGGAAGGTAGAAAAGCACGTGTTGAGATACCTCAAGGGAACTACTTAGTATAGATTGTAGTACCAACAGAGAAAGGGAGTGAAGCATCAAGGCTTCACCGATGTAATATTGGGCAGGGAGTCTATCCGATAGGAAGAAAACATAAGGAGGTATATTCAGTATTGGGTCAGTGATAGTTTCTTGGTAAAGCAGGAAACAAAGATCGATTGCACTTAGTTTGGTAGAAGCACAGTACATGGTTGTAGGTCATGCAACATGTGAGGCCATCTCGATGAGGAAGATTGGGGTTTATTTTATTTGTTTAGAAGATGGATCTAACTGTGATTTACTGTGATAATTAGAGTTGTATCAAACTCTTTGAAAATCCAGTTTTTCATGATCGGTCCAAGCATATTGACATTTGAGATCATCATCTCAGAGATTATGTATTGAGGCGGATTATGTTGTTGGAGTACATTCCCACAAAGGAGCAAGCTAATGAAATTTTGTCAAAGGAATTGTCAATATGTAAATTCGAGTTTTGCAAAGGCAGGATTGGGGTAGATGATAATCCATTTCTTATTGAGAGTGAGTATTGAGAAATGAAAATAAGAAATTCTAGTTTAATTTGTCCTTGAATTAAACTGTGAATTAAAATCGAATTCTATTTTTATAACAACTTATAAATAGTTAATTAATTTAATTAACTTAGTTAACTTAGGAATTTTGATTTGGAAGTCCATATGAAGTCATGTAAGTGTTATCGATAAGTTTTAGGGGTCTAGATTGAGTCTATTTGGATTGTCATTAGATAACTCAGTTTGACTGAGTTATAGACATTTAAAGAAGTTCTAATTGTTTATGGAGCTAGTAGAGGTCAAGTAGAGAGTTGGTGCACTGGTGCATCCCCAGTGCTACTCCACCTAAATAAATATTCACTCATGAGAAACAAATGCATGTCATTTCAGAGGAAGACCCAATTGATATTAGAGTGCAGGGACAATGTACTATCAGTTGTATGATTTTCCAAGTTGTACAGATCATGCATGCAATCACATGAGGACATCAGTTTGGATTATGTAGTTATGGAAGAAGGATTTCCTCATTAGATAGAGGCTAATTCCTCTAGGAATTACGTAAGAAAATAAGGGCTTGGAGAGCAAGAGAATAGGCTAAGGTTTGGCTTGAACTAACTTATGGGCAGAGATTTTATCATACATGTGCATGAATTGTCCTAGTGAGAACAAGCATTGTATTTTTATCTTGGATTTATGATTAATGCAATATAGGTACAAGGGTTTTTGAGTTGTGGCTTCCCCCACAATAAATATTATGTTATGTGACATTGATTATCTTCCTCTTTTTGATTATTTTTTTCATTTCTCTATTGGTTTCTGCTGTTTGAGAGTAGAGTAGATTCTTGTCTTGCATTTCAGTACATTACATGAGCTATGAATCTACAGGAAAATCTAAAAACTAGTAGCCATTGATATAGTTGAAGAACTAATCAAGGATTTTCTTAGTTATTGACAAGATCTCTATCAAGCAACTAACCACGGTTCTTGTTTAGACGAGGACAAGTAAAAAATTAGGTGATGGGGAGATGTTAGGGCTCTAATTTGATGCTATTTTCAATACCTAATATGTCTTTTTGATCATATAAACCCTTTATTTTCACCTCATTATTGTTCCTTTTTTTCATTCTTTAGATGGAAATGTCACTTGAAATCCTAGAAGGTAATTATGTTTTCTATTTCTCAACTTTTCCATTATTTTTATGAGTTAGAGGGATTAAAGGTTGATTTACTACTAATGATGGTTTAACTAGTTTAGATCTTTAACCTACATAAGGATCTAATATCCCACCTTGTTGTTTGGAATGCATGCACACCTCTAGAGGGAAGCTAAGGCATGAATCCTAGTCCTTGATACCTCTAGATTCTTCCATGTAGATCAAATTTGTTCCTAACCAACAAAATCATGTATTGTTCATTGGCCAAACTTATGGTCAAATTGTTCCAATAATGGCATGAACATCAAAGAAGTTCAAGCTAAGAGAAATGATATATACTATTCTCACACTATATGAATCAATGGTGGTCCAATTTTGTTGAAGGATCCACTAGACTACTGTCTTTTTTCCAAAGTTATATATACTCGATGATTCCAACATATGAAATATGGGATTTAGCAGAGTCCACTTCTGTGTCATTTTTCCCTATGTAGAAACTACATAAACGAGTGTGAAAAAAACTGTAGTAGAGTTTTTGATTATATATATCATCTCTATAATCATTTGATTTTGTTATATTGGTAGATTAATGGGATACATAGAGTTAATGATTATTATTACTGGACTTCATCTAAGATTAATATAAAGCAGTTGATGCTAGTGTTCTCAGACAACCTATGTGTGATTTGATTGTAATGTTGTAGCTTTCTAAGCAGCTTGACACTAGTTGAGAGGGGCCCTCAATTCAATCCGTGTTCCTATGTTTTTTTTTACTTTCTAGAGTAACGTTGTTAGTTATAGTTAGGCCACATTTGTTTTTCTTATGATTTCATGATTGATGTGTTACATTCACCAGTTCATTTACTTTGTTTTCATTGCTTATTCTCTATTGTGTGTCTCTCTTTTGCAGATATGAGATATCTCAATAATTGAGTATTTTTTAAGGATTCATATACTATGCCTATTTATAGTATTATATGTGACTATTCTAGTTTGAAAAGTCATCCATATAGAATGTAGGTGGACATTCAATAAAAAAACATGTAATTTACTATTTAAATTGGCAATTATTTGGCTAATATTATCCATTTAATCATATATATGTAAAAAATAGGTGATTGTTTTAGCAAATGCTCAAATATATTTTTCAGAAAATGTAAAAAAAATAGGGAAATTCTACCCCTAAAATTTTCCTTACTCATTGAAGGACCGAGAAACACTTAGTTATTTTATGTTTTGTTGCAAGCAAACTTTAACTCAAGTACAATGATAGATTACAACTTGTGCATTAAAAAAGTTTGTCTTGTCAACCAAGTAATCATATATCTCTCGTGAATTTTATGCAGTGATTTGATTTACTTTTCACATTTACATGTGTTATTTCTTTTGACGCTGGCTACAAAAGAATATATCTCAATGAAGTGGGGAATAATATCTATTTTGTAAATGATATAAGAAAATTTAGGATTATTAACTGAATGAAAATTTTTCTCCATGGATGAAAAAGCCTTTCTCTAAGTTTACCATCTTGTGAACAAGATCTTTGTAGCATTTCTTTCAAGATATTTTTATTTTAAAGTATTACTCTCATTTCACAGTATTATATTAGTAGTATAAAATTCTTTCACACATGTTATATAGTCCATTAATGTTATAAAGTTTCCACATATCGTGTTAGTATATTGCAATTTTATGCCCCTAAATTGATGATTTATTGTCCAAGATTTACGTAACTGAATGACTTTATTTTCATAGTTGTAGGCAAGAAGGCAAGTTTATAAGGGGATATGAAATCCCACCCAAAGTGTTCTGAAATGACCATTCACCCAAAAGAGAAAGTGACTAGGTACAATAATTTTTTCTACATTATATCAAGTGGAAGGTATTGTGATGTATGGAGGCATATCCAAGGGTGATGTCATGATAAAATTATAGTGAGGAAGGGACAAATGAAACTAAAAAAAATGGGTATTCTAACAATTCGTGGAATGGAAATTTAAAAAAGGAATCACTTACTCAAATAGATCGAGCAATAATGGGAATTAAAAATAACCTCCTTGGAGTAACAAGACTACAATAAAATCGAAGAGTCATTGCCTTACTGTCTCAAGTAATTATCTTGTCTTTGATCAACTCTTATATTTGTTTTTTGTTTGGTTCTAGGTTGGAGTGAGGAGGGTTAGTATTTCTCTACTCCACACGTGATAGGTGGGATTCTTTTCTTATTTGGGGGGTTATTTGAGTTTAAGACTCTAGTATATGTTGAACTAGTTGGGATCCCTATCTCTTAGGGTAGTTTTCATGTTCTAGCCATGGAAGGTTTCATTTATCTCATACCCTATTAACCATTTTCTAGATGAAATCAAATGAGGTAGCTCCAAATGTGGGAATTGAGAAATAAAACATGATTTCCCCTTGACGTTCTTAGGCTCTAAGAATCTAAGGCATTTGACTAGAGCTGAGAAGGAGGCGGTAGAGTTGGAGAGTCTCTTCAATAAAAGGTTGCTTGAGCTAGTTAATGCAAGAATTGTATAATTAAAAAAAAATGGTGAAGGAAATAAGGAAAAATTGTACTCACAATAAAATCCTACAAGAATTAGATGGATGGCTTGAAGACTTAGCATATTATTATACCCTCTAGATAAAGTTTTTTTAGAATAACAAATACTTACTACATTATCAAAACTCTTATTTCTGGAGCTCTAGAAAACAAGAAGGAAGAACAATGGGACATTCCCCATAACATCTATATCTTTAGAGGAAAATTTGAAGCAATATGTAAAGCAATCTTGGGATAAGCATAGCAGTTTCTGAAATGACAAATGAAATTCAAATCAAGTTCGAGAGAGAAGTTGTGTATCTTGTAGAGAACACAAGTGATTCCCATCATACTCGAGGATAACCTAAAACGTTTTGGGTATAAATACAATGAGAAGCAACACTATAACGATCCAATTGATCAACCTATTGAAGACAATGCACCATGATCCATAGCTTGATGTTTGGTTTGTCTATTTGTTATAATAGTTATCATGCACAAATATATAATATTGTCTTAATTTGTTATTTTATTGTATATATTGGCTTGTAAAAAGAGCATATATGAACTCTTTGGTCAACCAATTTAACGTCCAAATGGCAAGAATCTGCAATTTGTATATAATGTGAATTAATATTTATGTTTTAGCTTTATAAAATTATTATAACTTAGTTCTTAATTAATAAAAATGATAAATTTTACTCTTTACTAATATTTTATCAAAAATTAATCATTAACTAACAAAAAAGATAATTATTACTACATGTCAGATATGAACTTGGAGTGATCCATGATAAAGTAAGCTTCCATATACAAAAATATCTATACTCTTACTAAATAAATTTAACCACTCATACACAATGCTACATCTTACTCCAAATACACAAAACATTTTCAACCTCAATAAACCACTTTAATTATCACCATCACTAAAATTACTTTTCTAACAAATTAAATCTCTTTACTAATAGTAAAACTTAAAACCTTATATAAAATGAAATCTGACACGTATTGTATTTTAATTATTTTATTTTTTACTTTTGAATAATTAAACCAATAAAATTTGGTTTAGGTGGAATAATTGTTTTTCCTTAATATTATAGGAATGAGTAATTCGAATGTCATAAGCTTAGAATCCCATAACACGAACTGATTCAAGTTCTTATTACTATAATTTTTTAGATATCACTACCCCACACATAATGAGTTTGGATATTTAAACCTAACTTTCGAGTAAACTATTTCCAAAATACTAGCTTATTTGGAATAATTATTATTGTCTTGGATAAATCATATATATATGGAAGGCCGATTAAGCTACACATGAAAGGGTTGAAAGGAACTACCATTGTCAGCTTTATACAATAAAAATATTAGAAGGCTTATGCATATATAAATCAAAGATCTATTCTCAACAAGAATCCATGATCGTGTTATGTGGTTCACATGAGTTTATACATTGCCTGATAAAAAAGACTGTTGAAAATTATATAACATTTGATTTCGGTAAAAGGGAAAGAATGGAAGAGGGTAACTGAAGAAATGATACAAACGGTTTCCTCTTTGGGAATAAGATCTCAGTTGCAGGGGCAAGCGTCGAAACACGACTGGATGGTGGGGCTCGAAGAGGACATGGAAGCCCAAATATGTCTTCTGGAATCATAATTTTTCTCACAATATAAAGTGACATGGGCAAGTGATTGGTGTGTAACAGAACCAAAGGATGTAGGAAGAACCACACAATCACAATCACAACCACATCCTTTGCGGTGATACTCATATTTTATTTACCCCATTGTTGCCAATTGCCATTGTCTTGGCAGGGTTGTTGTTCTCTTAGTTTGTCTGTGTAAAACTTGGTAATGCAATTGGTCATCAACAATTCTTTCTTATGCTCGGTTGCGAGATTGGACATTGTTTTCTCTTCGAAAAGAAGAGAATGCGTGATTAGAAAATGCAAATATTGTAATATTTTTATGTTTCATTTTACTAGCTAATAATAACAGACATGTCAGATTCGTGAAGGATGGTGCTAGAGTTGTGGGTCAATTTAGGTGTCTTTTTAGCTGCCAGAACTACCATGAAATTATCAGGACTATAGTTGTCATCTCCCACTATTCGCACCATAAGAACTAAGAAAGAACTAATCTGGATAACATCGGTACAATGTTTGGATCAGATACTCTATTTGATTAGACAATGAAATAAAACAATTTTAGACTTAAATCCCTATTCATCACATAGTGAAATTCTTACCAGATAGCATTGGGGTTACTCCGATGCAACCCTTCGAACAAGATGACGAAGAATTTGAGCAATAATGTACTTCCACAAAGAGGGATTTTATTTTAAATTGAAAGTTGAAGATATTAATTCTTATTGAAACCACACCAAAAAAATAATGCTTTTAATTATTAATCTAGAATTATGATTAGGATGCACTCGTGAGATGGTGTGCAGGGTCGTTTGTAATCATCAACCAATTATTTCTAATTTAATGTATATTTTGTACCTGATTAGTAAGGTAAAGTCAAATTTAACAAGCCATATGGAATGAATAGGTTGATTGGTGTTGATGAAGGGGTCACTTGAGATCTAATCAGTCATACATGTTTTTTTTTTCCTATACATGATATTTATATTTATTTTTTTAAGTTGTTAGTAATTATATTACTATATCAATAAGTGTCTAACATAATTTGATATCATCAGTGTGTATTTGTTAGAAATTAGAGAATTAAGTCTTGTTTTCTTAGAAAGATCCCCAATACACTACATATATAACAATAACATAGATCGAAACAAACACAAGTTAATAATAATGACATGAGAACAACCAGAACATAAACACTAATATAACATTTATTTTAACAATATTTTTTGGAATATATTTATTTATTATTATTATTATTATTTTTAGCATATGATATATCAATAATATTTAATTTTTATTTGACATATTTACATAATCACTTAATTCTCATTGTGCTATTTAGCTACATAATTTCATTATGAACACTATTCATACTTAGTTGTGAGGTCATATAGAAAGGTTAGAGATAGACTAATTTATAAATCAATATTTTTCATGGCCCTAATGCACCTTTGTTCTCCTTATTCTTGTGACGATCTACCAAGAAACCATGGAAGGCATAATTGCTTATTTTTTGTTTGTCTTACTAAATGTTCATTATTATGGGTCGAAATGTTTTTATTTCCAACTATATATTCATTTTGGAAATTCCTTGTAGATTCAAAATGTTAATTGTAATATGCTAAAACAATAGACTTGAATCTACTCTAGTCATCAAGTGGAAACAATTAAATGATCATGAAATCATGAATAATACAAGAGAAATAATTCAATTAAGACATTATGCAAGGATTTTCTAGGGAAAGCCATAGCTAAAAGCTCATGCTATATGTATATTGCATTAGTTAGAAAATATGAGAAGAATACAATGCTTTTCTCAAGCATGAGAAACCTCTGCACTATCTCTATCTATCTCACTTCTTCCTACGCTAACTATGTCCAACACTTAGCCAACTTCCTAGCCTTCCAAGCTTTTACTTCCATTCGGTGTTCAATGAGTAATTAGGCCCTTATTTAATAGAAAATTTCCTCCATTAGATTGGGAAGTTCCTTCAGCCATCTGATTGCATGCACCATTTACATAATTGAGTATTCAACTGATATTACACTCTCCTTGAACTCTAATATCAACTGGATCTTTCTTATATATGACATGCATGCATTATTTATGAGTGAATCGTTAGTTTACTGGTTGATCACTTCAAGAAGCACCACATTGCACTTCAGGAAACACCACACTATACTTCAGGGAGCACCACACTACACTACAGGAAGAACCACATTCAACTGTAGGGAACACCACATTGCACTTCGAGAAACACCACACTCTAATTCGAGAAACACCACACTCCTAGATCTCCCACTAGTTCCTCAAACAATTGGAACTAGTTTAATTGATTTTAACTCAATTAAACTAACTAACTAATTACAACTCAAAATAAAATCAACCAGGGGTGCTATAATGTAGGTGACACTTTACATGACTCTAGTTGGACCCTCAACTCGAATTAATTGATACAACTAAGTCAAACTAACTTAGTTAACTATTAAACATTGTCATGGGATGTGGAATTACAATTTTATTCCCAATTTAATTTAAGGACAAGATTAAATAAATGTCTTTCTTGATATTATTTTTAACATTTCTTGTTGCTATTTTCAACACTCCCTCTCAAGAAGAAAGGGATTCACATCTATCATGATCCAGTACCTTTGAAATGTTTTACATGTAACTCTTGTCACTGTTATTTTTGCTACTACAACACTTGCAACTAAAAAACATAAAAAAAAAATGAATCAAATGTGTCTCCAACTGTCTAATGGGAAAAATTGTGTTGTTGCAAACAATACTACCGAGCCTCTTGCTCTGTTGTCAACACTACTCTGCAGTTCTAAGTATCTGACTCACACTGATTCTTCTGCTATTGAATACTATGGGCCCGTGTACCAAGGTAATGATCTATGACACAAAAAAACCTCAATGGTCCCTTTCCAAATTTTTAAAACTCTTGGGATCATTTCTTCACATCGCCCCACCTCACACTAAGATGTATAGCTGCATGCAAATTGAACTCTGATCTACCCATACTTATGTTGTTTTTGCTTCTACACTATTGATGCAAATACTACAATAATAAGTCTCATCTCCCCATATACAAAATTACTAGCTTCCATAGGGATGCTCCCTCTTAAAGTAGACTCCCTCTCAGTGTCAATCTCCTTGTGGGAAATATACTTTCTCCTAAATCTACCAATATAGATGATCACAACTCCTTTTTGTGTCACCAAACATTGGCGCGTTGATCTTCCCACTAGAAACCTTCTAGATCCATTAAGAAGTCTTCACATAGGGTCTTCTAGAGCTTCCTTGAACTAGAGCTCCATCAATCTGCAATTTAAAATTGTTGCTCTAATGTGAATCCTGCTCTGATAGTGATTCCTTCTCCGATACAATGTAGAAGTTCCTTGTAGATTCAATCTTCTAATTGTAATATGTTAAAACAATAGACTTAAATCTAGTCTACTGATCAACAAAAACAATTAAATGATGCAAGAGAAAGAATCCAATCAACACATTACACAATGATTTCCTAGGGAAATCCATAGCTAAAGCTCTTGTTATTTGTATATTTCATTAGTCAGAAAATATAAGAAGATTACAATGCTTTTCTCTAGCCTGAGAAACCTCTGCATTATCTTTATCTATCTTACTACTTCCTAGGCTGATTCGGTCCAACACTTATCCAATTTCATAGCCTTCCAAGTTCCTACTTCCTTGCGGTGTTCAATGAGGAATTAGGGGCTTATTTAATAGGAATTTTCCTCCATTGGATTGCACAGTTTCTTTAGGCTCTTCCTCTAACTTCATGCACCATTTGTACAATTCATATGATCGTACAACTGATAAGATATTGTCCCTCAATTCCAATATCAACTAGTTGTTTCTTAGATCTTACATGCATGATTTATTTATGACTGAATCATGAGTTTATTAGTTGATCACT
>APFE031260591.1:0-26564 GCA_000404065.3 Pinus taeda
CCCACTTGAAACTGGTTTGAAGTCAGAGGGTCTCTAGGATCCTATCAGCTTCCTTCCATCCTTCCTCCTTCTTATTGTACAAAAAGGGGCCCAGCTGATTTCTCACCTTTAGTTGCACCTTCTTGCTTTTAATTTGGAAATGGACAAAGTCTGCATTTCCAAACTGCCTGAAGTACTCTAGGGAAAAGAGTCTCATATGGACATATCTTGGCAGACTATAGGGATTCAGCTCACAGCCATATACTCTAATTACTGTATGGTGTTGGTAGAAGTACCAATCACCAATGCTGTAGGCCTTTGAGAGTTGAAGAATTATCTGCATTTCATCTGTCAATCTGGGAGGAGGGACACCCAACAACAAAGTCATAGCTGGATGAATGAAAAGATCGATGAATTCATAGTAGGTGTAAGGTGAATAAGGCAGAAGATGGCAAACTGAAGACCAAAACACAACCAACCTTGGGCTTCCCTGGGCATCTAGCTTTTTGAGAGGGACAGGGAAGGCATCAGGCTGATAGAACAAGAATAAATGATATATGTACATGGTGTATTTAAACACCTTTTCCCTCTCTAGATTCATTAATTTCTCATGAATCTTATTGGAAATAAAAGTGGCAAAATCATAATGTACATCAGGAGACATTCCTGGGGAGAAAATGGATTGTATGGCCATAATGGTTTCATCCACATCCTCATATGACCCATAACCCAGGATGTAACTGATCAAATCTACCAGCATTTTTCCCAGCTCATTAAGATATGGATATGCTATGGGAAGGGCAATGGTCATAGATTGATATTGAGGCTGAATAAACAATTGATTAACCCTGGCAATCTGATCACTCGACAACTTGCCCCTTTTCGTTATCAAATCACGGATGGAGAGAGGAGTTAGGGGTTTTGTGGTGTGAAAGTGGAGCATTTCATTGATGGCCTCAGGGGTGATATGGAACAATACTGAGCCTGAGGGGCTGAGGACGGCTCTCTGACAGGGGTCATAGCTTGACATGCATTGATTTATCAAGTCTGGGAGGACATTGACTTGAGGAAGGTTGTAAATGGGTATGTGGGAGTCCCAAATTCCTAAGGTATCAGCCCCACTGAGATATTGGGCCTTTAACACATTCAACACGTGAATATTGAATTTGGATGTCATGGCCATGGAGTCTAACATCTGGTAATCTCTATCACCTAGGGCTTTCCACTCCAGCTCTCTATGTGGGGCATTCAGAGGTTGAACATTCAGGACTATTGGTGTTTCCATGGCTAAGCAGTAATTATGACTTGGTACTGAACTGGTTTTAGCGGGCAGGAGACCACAGAGGGCTAATTTTGCAGAAGTAAAGCCAATTGTAAGGGTAAATGAGGCAACTGTGGTGACAATGGTGCAGAATGCTCAACAAGAGTTAATTGAGGGATTGCAGGAGCTGGAAACTCTGTTTTCCTTGTGAATTATGCCTTTCAGGTTTACAGTCCACGAATGCGCGGACAGAGTGGGAATTTGGGGAAGGGTGACTGTATATGGGTTCAGTAGGTGAAATTCAACCCTGCACCTGTGAGAAATGCTCGTTTTTCCAGGGATTTGCTGGTAAAAACATGTTGTCTTACTCTTGTAAATTTAGTTCCGGAGAAATATGGACATAACTTAGCTCTGAAGGGATGCTCTGGGTAAATACCTGGTGAATTTCCGGTAATGGTGACAAATATAGGCGGGTTGGAGGCGACAACGTTCTTCAAGTTGACTTCTACAGGTTGGCGATAGATGGACGTAATTTTTCATGCAGAGGAGAGCAATAGTTCTTTCAGCGAAAATGAGAAAAAACGCGAAAATTGGCTGAAATATGGACTTTTTGGGTTATCGGCGCACTTTTTGGATGACGTCAGCATGACGTCATCAGGTGGGGTCAGGGTCAGGTGACGTCAGCATGACGTCATTGGGTGACGTGGCAGTCTGTGAGTGGTCCACGGGGATTGCACAGGTGGCGGACATGCAGGAGCACTGGCGGTCGGGGGTGCTGACAGGGCGCCAAGTGGAAGTGACGTGGGCGGGCGTGGCGCTGGCGTGGGCAAGCGGTCTTGCAAAGTGGTAAGCGGGTTTTCTCGGACCGCCTTCTATACGGTCGCAGTATTGTCAGAAGGCGCTCCGAGAGAATATAAGGGTGACGCGTGGCAGAGGCCTGACGTCACCCTCTGACAATTTCTCGAAAGGTATCTTTCGGTCACGGATGCCCGTCCGATATCATGTGGGCCGTCGGATGGGAAAGCCCAGATCCGACGGTCGACGGGTTGATAAGATGCGAGGGTAATACGGACTGTGGGGAAGGATAAAATATTATTTTTTCTGAAATTCGCGCCTGGCGGAACTTTGGAAAAAGTGGGTTTTTCGGGTTTTTGCAGCGTTACGGGTTAAATGGGGTTTTACAAAGGTTTATTTACAAAAGCAGGTTTAAGGTTATTAATCCGAGCAAATCTCGGATTAATCCCAGGATTAATTCTTTGGCGCTCTTTGGGTTGCGCTTAAATGTTTTAGTGCTCGAAGACCTTCAAAGTCATACATAGAGCTATAATGCTCAGGGAAGGGGATACATAGATTTTTTGGGTTTTTGCCAAGTTTTACATAGTAATAGGGGGAATAGGGGGTATAAGGAGTTACATAATGATAGGTTAGTAGTTAATATGGATGAAAAAGGGAGTGGATGAGGGAGGTAGAATACTAAGTTCTTTATATGAATTTAACTTAGTTTTGGGGAAGTAGATCAAAATGAAAAGAATTTTTGCACAAGAAATGTGGCTATTAAAGAAACTAGAACCAACAAAATACTTTGATTTTCTTTGTGTACATGGGTGGCATAAGGATGTAAGTTATGAATGTAATAGGGGGTGATTTGGAAGTTAGACATGCTCCATTAGGCTTCTGCAAGACTGCTGCAAAATAGGCCATTTGTACTGGCACCATGTTTTTACCTTTGCTTCAGGCCAATGCAGTGCCATGAACTAAACTTTCTGCAACCCCCTCTACCTACCCACTCTATTGCCTAGCATTTTTTGTTACTCCAAGGAGGGTGCACTTAGATTTGCAAACCCTTTTGTGCCTTTTCTTTTCCTTTGGCTTTCTTTTGAATTTCTATCTAAAGCTACCCTTATTGCTTCCAAGGCCCCAGATTAAACATTTGGGAACCTTCTTTCACTACCTATCTACTTTACCTGCCAAGATTGAGCTATTTGGACAGGTTTCTTTCTCTTATCTACAACAAAAATTGAAACATGGCATGACCCAGCTTAGGCTGTTGGATCACCCATTTTGAGGTAAGGCAGCATCAACCAAATGTGGGTATACTTTCACTACCAAAATATGAGATCTTTGTGTCATCAAAGTAGATCATATTGGCACTTCCCCTGCCAATCATGAAATATGAAACCTATTGGTATAGGTATCTAACAGGTTCCAAAGTTTAAAACCCTTTAAACCATCCTTATACCCAATAAAGATGCACTTTTCAGATTTACTACCCAACTTGGTTCATTTCTCCTTTGGAACATGTACATATGCATCACATCCAAATACCCTCAAATGTGAAAGAAAGGGTTTCTTACCAGTCCATACCTCTTGTGGAGTCTTATCCTTCAACGCTGATGAAGGTGATCTGTTGACCAAGTAACAGGCTATCTCCACCGCCTCTGCCCAGAATTCCTGTCCTAACCCTACACCACTGAGCATGCTTTTTTTGTTGAGTTGTATATGGAGTAGTCTTTTGCCATGTTATACCACACTTCTTACATAATTATTCAAATTCCTTACTGCAAAACTCTCCACCGTTATCTATCCTCAGCACCTTTATCTTCTTCTCTGTCTGGTTTTACACCATAACCTTAAATTCTTTAAGCCTGTCAAAGGCTTCAGATTTCTTCTTAAGGAAATATATCCATGTATTCCTTGAGAAGTCACCTATAAATGATACATAGTACATAGACTTAACCAATGATGGGACCTTCATAGGTTCAAACACATCACTATGCAGAAGTTCTAATATTTGTTTCGCCCTCTTACCACCAGAGGGGAAACTCACCTGATTCTGCTTCCCATATACACAATTTTTATAGAAATCAAAGGTCCAAGCCTTTGATGCCACAGCATGTTCTTCTCTCGAGATACCACTAGATTTTCTGCTCCACTTTCAAGAACCACAAAACTGTTGCACCCATCAACAACAGTGCTACCTTGCAGCATGTATAGAGTTCCAATTTGAACTCCCTGCATCTACCAGTGCTCCTCGAACCATCTTGCAGGTATCCTTCTCGAACATTGTTTTTACACCTGCATCATCCAACTTTCTTACAGAAGTCAGATTTCTATCCAATGCAAGAATATGTAGAACACCTAGAAGTGTTCTAACCCTTCCACCTTGCAACTTCAACTTTACTTTTCCATGACCAATGATTCTAGCCTTCCTATCATCCCCTAAGAAGACATCACCAACATCATATCTCTCATACTCGCAGAGCCACTCTCTATGGGGACTGAAGTGAAAGGATGCACCTGAGTCAATCAACCATGTCTCATGATCTACATGTGTACATGAAGAAGCCAAGTACACATCCCCATCTTCATCTGTGGTGGTTTTCACCTCTGCAGAAGGAGCATCATCAGATCCCTTTCCTTTGTCAGGAGCTTTAGATTTGCAGTACCTTTTGTAGTGCCCTTCCTTTCCGTATTTCCCGCACACCACCTTTAAAGGTTTTCCTGGAGATTTATATCTCCCTCTAGATTTAGATCTCCCACTCGATGACTTATTTTTGTTTATGTTCTGGGACCATTCTCGTACAAACAAGGCATCACCATTCTGTCTCTCCATATTTTTCCGTCTCATCTCCTCCGTCGGCAAGGATGAGACTATTTCATCAAACTACAAGGCAGTTGCATTGCTACCTATTGCAATAACCAGACTATCCCACGAATCTGGTGGAGAACACAACAAACAAATGCACTTATCTTCATCTGAAATTTTGATATCAACAGACGATAATTGACTTACCATAGTATTAAATGCATTCAAATGCTCTGTCACCGGGTCTCCATCTTTCATCCTCAGGTTATACAGCTTTTTCCGTAGGAACAATTTATTCACCAAAGACTTAGATTGGTACAAAGTCCCTAACTCGTCCCACAAAGCATTTGTCGTAGCTTACCCTGATACATTCGACAATACTGAATCCAAGACACACAATCGTATTGTGCTCTTTGCCTTCGGATCCAATTTCTTCCATTCTTGATCAGAAACTCTTGTTGGTTTAGTACCTGGATCTACGACGATCCACTAATCTTTATCCAACAACAAATCCTCCATCTTGATTTTCCACAACTCAAAACTCTGACCATTAAATTTCTCGATCTCTATCTTTCCACTTCTCACCATCTTCTTTCACCACCATAATCAATCCTACAGATCTCCCACTGAACAGGGTCTACCACAGCCCCAAGCGAAACCCCTCAGCAACAAAGGTGTCCCCTTGAAGCCAAAACAGCTCTGATTCCAAATGTAGGTTTTAACCTCGTACAAAAACTACCTGCATACGAATTCTAAAACACATAAAATAAACAATGCAAGAGCATAACACATAAAACACATATAGACAAATATTTTCCCCTGGATCCCAAAACCGGCACTACCAGCTTGACAACTCGATATAGTTGGATCCTTTACTGTCAGGTGTTCTTGATCTGTGTGTCCATGATCCATTTAGTTTTGGCTTGTTCCATGCAATCTGGATTTAACTTTGTAGGTGTGAGCTGTTCTGCAATCTCTAATGTGTCTAACAATGGTGGGAAGTATGGTTGAAGGTGGTCCACATTGAACAATGGGTGCAAGCCAAGGAATTGGAGAATGCTAAGCTCAAGTGCATTGTCTCCCACAACCTTAGTAATGGTGTAAGGACCATATTAGAGTGGTTTGAGTTTCTGATAGGCTCCAGTAAGGCGTTCCTTCTACAAATGAGTCCATACTTTGTCACCCACCTGAAACTTGTGTCGCACCCGATGTTGATCATGTCGTTGCTTGTACTTGGCATTTTATTTTCCATAATGGTGTGGACCTGGTAGCGGATATGTTGGATGTGCTCAATGAAGTTGTTTGCCTTATTGACTTCGGACTGGACATGAGCTTAATCTTCCTGAGTAGATGCAAATGCTATGGCCACATCAATGGGACATAGTGATTGGAATCCCAAGCCTACCTGAAAAGGGTTGTGTCCAATCAAGCTCTAGAGAGCCTGGTTATAATTGTGTTGGACATAGGGGAGTCTCTCATCCCATGTGTGTGTATGCTTTGAGTTGTACATGCGCAGAATGTGTATGATCAACCTGTTGACGACCTCTTTTTGGCCATCAGTTTGGGGATGAAAAGCTATGAACTTAGTGAACTTGGTGTCCAACATCGACCAAAGACTGGACCAAAATGTACTAAGAAACCTATTGCCCCGATATGAGATGATAGATTGTGGGATCGCGAAGTGTACCCACACTCGTTCAAAGAAGAGTTTAGCAATGGCTTCTACTGTGATATTCTTCTCGCAGGCCACCATAATGGCCATCTTTGAGAATCTGTCGCCAACCACAAAAACACAGTGGTTCCCATGCTTAGCAGAATGAAGTCCCGACATGTAATCCATGGAAATGGATTCCCAAGGTCGACTAGGGGTAGGTAACGGAGTATAGAGGCCTTGATTCTTAATGGTTAGTTTGGCAATGACGCAGGTAATGCAGGATCTGATGTACTTTATGACATCATGTCGAAGATTTGGCTAATAGAAATACTTCTGTTGTACTGCCACCATTTTCTCAACCTCAAAATTCCCAGTAGCCCGACTATAGTGCGCTTCCCAAATCATCTTGGAATGCTCGCTTAAAGGAAACCAAAGGTGTCCTAGCCGACATAACACGACATCCTGGAGGTGAAGTTTTGGAACTTGTTGACCCTCCAAGAGTGTTTGGTATGTGTGGCTGAATTCTAGGTTGCTTTTGTAGAGAAGTGGCCAATCAGAAGTCTCATGGCGATAAGAGTTGAGCACGGTGGTTAACGCCATGATCGATGGTCAGCTAAGGTAGTCTACAACATTATTGGTGTTTCCCTTGTTATACTTGATATTCAAACGGAACAGTTGCAGGTATGTGGACCACTTCTGATGGCGATCATTCTACAACTTCCCATGTGTCTGTATGAACTGCAGGGGTCGGTGGTCTGTGTGGATGACCGTTTCGTTCCCCAAAATGCAATGCTTCCATTGTCGGCATCCATGCACAATGGAATACTTATCTTTGTCATACGTGGGATACTTCTGGGTTGTGTGCGAAAGTGTCTCATTGTGATATGTCATTGGATGCCCGTATTGAGTAAGGACTACCCCAATAGTATAGTCAGAGGCATCTGTCTTGATCTAAAATGGTTGTTGCCAGTCTGGTAATGTGAGCACTGGTGCAGAGCAATGATGATGTTTCAACTCTGCAAATGCCTTTTGTTAGATTCAAACCAAAAGAATTTTTCTTTCACTCCTCTCTTGGTGACTTGACTCAAGGGCCAAGTGATATGAGAGAATCCCAACATGAATCTGCAATAGAAATTGGCAAGACCTAGAAGGCTGCGAAGCTCTATCAAAGTGGTTGGGGCTGGCCAATCTTGAATGACTTGGATCTTGGTTGGATCCACATGCACCCCCCTTTCATCAATAATGTATCCTAGATACTAAACTTGGGTCATGCCAAAAGTGCATTTCTCAAAATTGGCACACAACTTGTGTTGTCGTAGTGTTTGGAGAACCTGGCGGATGTGGTGGAGGTGCTTTTACCAATTTTAGTTGAAGATCAGGGTGTCATCAAAGTATACCACTACAAATAAGTTGGTGAATGGCTGCAAGATGTCATTCATCATCCTCATGAAGGTTGCAAGAGCATTCGTCAACATGAAAGACATAACCAACCATTCGAAAAGGCCCTCCTTGGCTTTGAAGGCAATCTTCCACACATTGGAGGGTTCGATTGATACCTAGTGATATTCGGACTTCAAGTCAATCTTGTTGAAATATTTTTCCCCCTTGAGTTGGTCCAGAAGGTCATCAATCCATGGGATTGGGTACTTATTCCGGACAGTGATCTTGTTCAACGCCTGATAGCCAATACAGAGTCTCCAAGTCCCATCATTCTTCTGTACTAACACAATCGGGCTCCCATAGGGCAATGAACTCGGCTGGATGTGACCTTTTCTGTAGCAGCTCCTGAATTTTCCTCTTGATTTCATCGTTCTCCAGAATAGAGTGTCGATAGATTGGTCCATTGAGCAATGGTGCACCTGGGGTTAGATTCATGGAGTGCTTAACCTGATAGTGCAAAGGCACCCTTGCGGGGGAGGTAAAGATGTGCTCATACTCCTCCACAACCTTGTCCATCTGTTGTTGTGGTGCAGAGAGGCCCTGTTTAGAGGTCGCGGCCACCATCTTCTTCTTTACTTGAGGACGTATCATCAGGAAAACAAATTTCCCGATTTTAAAAATGAGCTTACTGCATTATTTTGCAGTAACCAAAGAGATGGCGGTAAGCAGTGCTACCTTCGGTATCCTCTACAACTTATTTCCCAAAGTAACAATAACAACACGGGGCCTTAACTCATACACATCATGTCACTTCCACAAGTATGGTTGGCCTAATAATACTTCACAAACATCAAAGGGAGCAACGTCACATAATACCTCATCTGTGAAGAGCTTGATGCTGTATGGAAGGTGAAACTGCTAGCTTACGTAAAGATCTCATCCTTGGTGAAGCCACCTGATGGTGTAAGATTGTGGGTGTGTTAAGGTTGGTAAGCCCAGCCGTTTCACAAACTCTACTGAAATGAGGTTCTTTTGGTTCCCGCTGTCGACAATAAACTATAGTGGGGAACACTTTACTCACATCTAGGAGTCGAAGAGGCACTCCTCCTCCTCTGGATATTCGTGTTCCTCCTTCCAGATCTTCGTGGTGGAAATGGTGGCATTGGGATCCACATCGATAATCTGATTCCCTTTATCATTCCCCTTGTCATGTTCTGACTCAGAGTCAGACTCAGAGCATGCATTTGATTCCAAAGCCTTCATCTTGGGCAACAGTGACTGCTTGGCCCGACACTCACTTGTATTGTGAGTGGAGCTCTTATGGAACTCACACCACTTTCCCTTGTCCTTCTTCGGCTTCATGGTGTTGTTCTTTTCTTGTGGCTTTGGCGGGCTGTCTTGGGCCGCCCAGCCTTGGCTTTGTCCTTTCTTCTATGGCTTGGGGGCACCTTTCCAATTCGCAAATCCAAAGTCTCGCTTCTTATGTTTAAACTTCTGCTCAATCTTGATGGTGTATCGGTATGTCTTTCCGAGCGAGGAGATGTCCAAGAACTCCATCTCGTCTTGGATGTACCTATGTAGGCAGCCATGGTACTTGAGTACCAAATGTTTCTTAGAATCCTTGGTACCCAACTTCGTGTGAAGGGTATGAAAAACACTGGTAAACTCTGGCACATCTTGGTTACTTCCCTACTGCAATGTTGTCCACTTTATGTATTTATCCTCATAGCTCCCAACTGGGTAGTACTGCTCCTTGATGGCATCCCAAAATGAGTTCCAAGTGGGTGCAACTGAAAACAGTGAGGTCGTACTTTCATCCTTATGCTCACAGTAGGTTTCCCACTAGTTCTTGACGTGGGGGGTAGCATTGAGAAGAGAAAATGTAATATTTTCTCGGCTAGAAAAATCATGAACAAAAAAATAGCATTCTAGCAGATTTAACCATTTATCTATGACGTCTGAATCTATTTGGCCCTCAAATATGGGAATGTCAAAGTTTACTTGTACCTTAAAAGGAGTGAAGCCTCTAGAGTGGCTACTGAATGTGGATGCACCACCGGTGGGCAACTGTTGAAGGATCTAGGTAAAGTTATCCATAATTGCATTCCTTTGTTTCTCGAGGGCCTCTTCGAGCAATATTTTGATAGGATATTCTACCCCTCGTCTTTCTTTTCTTCCCCCATGGGTGGGCGTCGGGGTTTGCGAGGCTAATATTGCAAATGTTCAACTAGATCGAGCCCTAACTCCTCATATCCTGACCTCGTTGGGGACATGCAAATAAAAACAGAGAAAGAACAGACTGCTCTTATACCACTGATACAGATTTAAACAAGAACACAACAAATTACAAATATCACCATAACTACAAAGATGAAGTAGAAATAGCACTTCATTTCATTAATATCAAATACTGAAATATGCTTACAAACAGAATGGAAATAAGACTAGCTTGGGCGATGGTAGCTTATCTCTGAGAAGAGATGTGGTGGCTACATGCCTCTGAAATGTGTTACAATGAGGCTCAAAGGGCTATTTATTATTGAGAAACAGTGGAAAACCCTAAACATCCAAAAAACTAACCCTAGGAGATGAAGCGCCAAACTATGGGCCCTGTTTGGGTAAATTGGTACATCAACTTCCCGGGGTCATAACTTTGACATACGATCTTTGTTTGATACACACAATACCTCTTTAGAAAGGTCTATCTGAGGACTACAACTTTCGAATGATGAATTTATCTTTGTTTTCCAAAAAACGTCATTTAGGGCTTCAAAACAGCTCCGGAAGTTCATGACCCAAAAAACTGCCAAAAATAGTAAATTATGCTATAAATAAGGAAACTGAAAAACTGAAAGAAACAATGGTGGGGGTCCAAGTGGAATAGGCGAGTGACCACCAATATCCACCTAGATCAAACGGGGCATGTCACTTGGTAGTTAGGGAGATGGCATTAGAGATGTTGACCAAGAGCCACCTAGAGCCATAAGTGATAGGTGTCATTTTCACTAAGAAGCAGACAAGTCTAGCATTGGAAAGGAAATTGAATTTTGATGAGCCTAAGAAGATTGTGTTTGACATATTAAGTTCTACCTCCTTGAGGTCTCGGAGCACCTAGTTTGGGGATCCTTGCTAAAAAATAGTGATGCCAATAGGGGGAGCATGGGAGTAAAAATTATTTAGTAGGACTAGACTTCATGACCCACTGAATTAGATAGAGTTCCCCACTAATAATCTCTTAGAGTTGCTAACGAAAAAAACAAACACAATTACAGTTTCTTTCTTTTGGAGGTGGCTTTCCAAGGAGGGAAGAGATCTTGTAGGATTTTTTTTGCTTCAACATGACCCCATTCTCATGAAACCATTATAGAGATTCCCATCCAAATAGATCTAACTTTGCAAAATCACTGGGGAGGTTGAGGAAAAAAGTTGGAATGAAACTAATGTGCCCTAGAATCCCCCAGAAGTGGACTTCAAAATTCCCAAGCACCTTCACAGAATGCATGATGAGGAGAGAATGCCAACAAATCTCTTCCTTTAGTAGCCTAGGAAGAGCAGATTCCATGAGCCTACATAACACAATGTGTTCATCCCAAAGGAGGTGTCTCATAATTAATCTGAATGCTAAACAAAAGAGTTAATTTCCAACTCCATGAGTGTAGTATTAACTTGAATACCCGCCCTCTGCTACCAATTACGATTTTCTTTGGTGTGAAATCTCGAGGTGACATGCTTACTTTGCAACTTGGCACACCTCCCATTCAATTTCTTTGGTCCGTTCGTATCCTCTGCCATGTCCATCAACATCCCGTTCATATCGTATACTAAGGTAAAAAAATAAGAGGAGATGTAATATTTAATAAGATAAATATATTGCAACCATTTTTGTATGCTCATAACATTCCCATAAGCTAGGGAGTGTAAATATACCATTTTTTTGTTTCTATGGATAAATTTAAGGTAAGTCTTTATGAAATATTGGAGTGTAAATATACCATTTTTTTTCTATGGATAAATTTAAGGTAAGTCTTCATGAAATATTGGAATGACTAAGCAAACACTAGATTTAAAGATTCAGATATGTGAAAAAAAAACTACTGTGTCTTCTTATTCCTTGGCGACAGAGGGAATGAGCTAACCCAAACAAGTCATAATCAAGAGCGTCAAATTTAAAGATTAAGATATATGCAAAACCAATATGTCTTCTTATTCTTTAGCAAAAGAAAGAATAAGCTAACCTAAACAAGTCATAATCAAGAGTTTAATTGCTTGTTCCATGACTAGGTTTAACAACCCTCTGAAAAACTAGTATGTCTTCTTAAGAAAGAGTGAGCTAGCTTAGACAAGTCACAATCAAGAATTTAATTGATTGCTCCATGACTAGGTTTAACAACCTTGATTCTTACCTAACACATAATAAACAATACAAAACAATGAAAGACAGTCTCATTGGATATATAATTTATTCAAAATCTATTGTTGGCAATGCACAATAATATTTAAATATCAATAATTGGATATGGAATTAGTCAAAATTTATTTCTGGCAAAGCAGATGGGAACCCACTTAGCTAATTGGGCATAATAATATTCAAATATTAATCATGTAGGTAGTAACAGTGGAAGGGCCAACCATTGGACTCTAAAATTGTGGTTGCATGATGATAACACCTTGTTAATGGAAATGATAGGTCTTGAACTAATTAAAGGCATAAACTAACAATTATAAGAAAAAGAACTTGTTAATAGACAAATTTAATTTATTTAATATTGGGGTGAAGGACATGCTAACAAAAACTCAAGCATTCTAATAAAAACTCTGATGTCCACAACTATAGTGGGAGTAGATGCATAGCCAAAAGGCACATGGAAGTGAGCATGATGCCAATAAGTCTAAGTCCCAGTACAAATTAGAAATAAAAGGTGCAAAACTAGTTAGAAATAGTTTAAGCAACATAAATTTAAAATTTTATAAGTTTAGCATTTTACAATTACACCAATTAAAATTTAACATGATGTTTTAGACCACTCTAGAATAGGAATAACGTGATGTTTTAGAACATGCTAGTATGGGGTTTAGTGGGCAATCATATATATATATAAAGAATAAAAAGAGTAAAGATAATTAAGTATATAAAGAAAACCCTAATCGAGAATAAAAAAGAATAAAGAATAAAGATAATTAAGTATAAGAAGAAAACCCTAATCGGGAATAAAAAGAGTAAAGATATTTAAGTATAAGAAGAAAACCCTAATGATATAAATAGAAATAGTAGGGGAAGAGGAAGGAGAAGCAACTCTTTATGATTCTCCGGAGAAAGACACAGAGCTTGATGATGGAGAGCTTGATGATGTTCTTAGAACAATGCCCAACTCGCAAAAAGAGTAGTTGTATAGATGCATTATTTCTCCTAACATTCAAGGCCGAGAAAAGAATGAATGAAAAGAATATATGAGGGACTGCTAGAAGAACTCCTCCTCTGCAGGTTGAAGGTAAGTTATTGAGAAGAAATTGATCTGTAGAGTAACATATGTATATTGTGATTGTGATTTGGATTTAGATTTTAGCTTGAATTGAAAAAATAAAAATCTAAAAAAAACATTGTAATGAACTTTAGATCTACACATTCTTAACTCAGATCTATGCATTATTAGATACACTGTAGCTCACATCTATATATTAGTAGATAGAGTTTAAAATCTGTGTTTAAATTTATATATATCGCATATTAAAATTCATTAGAACTTTAGATCTACACATTCTTAACTCAGATCTATGCATTATTAGATACACTGTAGCTCACATCTATATATTAGTAGATAGAGTTTAAAATCTGTGTTTAAATTTATATATATCGCATATTAAAATTCATTAGGTCTCGATTTCGATTTTAGACACACCCACTATCAACTCTTCCCCATAAAACCCAATAATATCTACACATTCTTAGCTCAGATCCCCCATAAAACCCAATAAGAACGAAACACAATCAATCAGTTGGGTTGCCAAAAACAAAGCAATAGCCAAAATTAGTAAGTTGGGTTTTGAAAAGCCAATCTTCCATACGCGTTTCTCTTTTTCAGTTTTTCAAGTTACGGCCACGGAATTTTAATATGAAGTGCAGCATATAGTTTTAATATTCATACATATTGTGTATCCATTCAAATGCATGTAGAAAAAAATGCTTTCCACTAAACAAATTAAGCAAATACAGTTCATTACATGTATTGAAAGTTAATCTGGCGGAAGATGAACTTGATAAAATGTCGCCCAGACTCTATTCCAGATTTCGGATGTCTGAACAAAATTCTTGAATTTCAGTCACAAGACGTTAGAAATGAGTTCATATGCTCGCCGAAAGAGGGTAGATTCATTTAAATAGATCAGTCATTTCTTTACTGGTATCTCAGTTTAGGTCATTTAATTATTTTTGTTTACAAATTTCAATGAGTTTTTTACTCTCGATCCCCGTTTCAGGCGTTTGAAATGGAAACAGAGCCTCTAGACCAGAGTGCATTCCATGCATGCAAGCTCGTATGGCGATTCGAGCGCAATGGAACGAAGAGGCAGGAAGCACCGGATGGATAACGGAGACGAGTAAAATGTGTTCAGGAAATACAGAAAAGACACAAAAATTGTTCCACCCTGTTTACACCAACTAGCGAGGGCAGGTTTCATGCTCCAGGACAAAATGACAATCTTCTTTCAAAACATGACGGATTAGTGTTGACAATGTTGCTTCCAGAGATGGTTGTTCAAATTTCAGATGAAAGCACAGAAAATCTATTCGTTTCCCAGGATGGAGCAGGGGATTATCCATCACTAACTCCATTAAATCTTTAAAAGTGGGAACATGGAGTCACTGCCAATCCTTTGAACCCCCTCCTAAGATAAGGCGGGGGATAATCTGGAGTCACTGCCGATTCAAATTGATGGCATGGAATCACCAAAAGGGAAACCCACATTTTTATAAGGCAAGGCCGCAATTTAAGGAGACAAGGGGCAATGTGCAGGTTGAACAGTTGGAAGTCTCTCCTTGACTATTAATATGTGATCAAAACCAAGAGCATGCTTGGACTAGGATGACTACCTACTTAACTCTGACGGTTAGATTTTTCTGGCTACTAATCACAGTCGACCGGCATTGCAATTCATTAGGAACAAAAGCTCTGCCCACCCTCTCACCAATTCTGTACTCTTGAATGACCCCACTAGCACAACCATCCAGCATATCAATTTTTTCATAAAATCAATCCACAAGATCCAGAACATTACTTCTATCAACACACCAACATTTGTATAAGCTAGCAGTAAGAAACGTACTCATCCTCATCCTCATCGATATCGATATCATTATTTTCTTCCCATTCTTCTTCATCTTCCTCGTAAGTTTCATAGGAGACTGGTGCACCTTTTGTATCTGCCAAGTTCACACAATCATATACACAATTAGTATACCTCAACTCCAATCTATCATGCCATATGTAAGATTCCATGAGATTTGACTCTATTGATTTGGGAATGACTTAGAATGGCTATCAGAGTTAGCATGAGAATCACAGCATAAATCCACTTCAACTCACTTGGACTAACAGAATGAAACTTGGATTTGGGAAATGTTGCTCCCAAGCCTTCAGAAACAGGTTTCGGACCCAGCGAATGGCAGGTTACCAATTGTTCCACCCGGTAACTGTAACTGGAAAGTCTGCTCTAGATGACGGTTTGGCCGGTTCATTTACACCAACTAGCCAGGGCATGCTTCATCCTCCAGGACAAAATGACAATCTTCTTTCAAAACATGACGGACTAGTGTCGACAATGTTGCTTCCAGAGGTTGTTCAAATTTCAGATGAAAGCACAGAAAATACTGCTCCAAAGTCTTCAGAAACAAGTTTCGGACCCAGCGAATGGCAGGTTACCAAACAGAGTATGGCGCCATCGGTAAGCGATCAGGCCGGATGCCATGGCTATTTGAATTCTTTTCTTTTCTTTTTCCCGAGTGGTTTCGTAAAAGGGTTTCGTAAAGGATGGATAACGGAGATAAGATACCGAGAATCGAGAATCTATCGTTCAATACGCCGTACGCTTGAGCTGCTTGAGAAACTTAGGTCATAATGGATAAATTATGTCTCCTTTTTATTTATACCAATAAAATGCTTGTTTACTGTAGTTACTTTGTACCTACATTCTGGTGAGAAACCAAAGCAGAAGTTTAGGTGGCTGAGAAGCCAGAAATATGAAGCATCTGCTGCTCCACTGTCAACAAATTCATTGATTTGCAAGACTCCTCATTTAAATTCTAGTCCCCAAAGAGTGCCAGAATTGGAATATATGAATTCTCTTACCAAATCAAAACAACAACGTCCTGCTTCAGGTGAACGTTGGATCTGTCCTTATCAATGTGAGATATTCTTCTGTTTTCTGCAATCTTAAAGAACTTTTTCTTTTGGCTTGCTACTTCTTGCATGTGTAGATGCTGCGTGTCAATATATATTAGTATTTAGAATTATCTTGACAAGATGTTCATGTTTAAAAAAAATGCTTGTTTAAGAGTTCTGAAACTAGGCTGAAAATTGAGCACTTTGCATGGAGAGATTTTGAATTTAGTCCACCGACTGGATTTTGGTTATTAATAAAAGCAGTGCAATTCAATTCAAGACTGAGAAATATGAGGTATACGAGCTTTTGGGTGAATTTTGTTCTTCTTTATTGACATTAGGTTTCTGGGACGACTCTTCACATTTCGGTTTGAGCTGCAAAATTATAATTAATCCTCTTGACTATAGCAAGGAATCGCCTATAACAAGGAATTGCCTAATACTTGTAAAGAGACTTTCAAAATAATAATGCAGTCGGGCAACTCTTAATTTGGACGCAGAAAGCTCTCACATGGCAGGGATCAATAATCTCCCATTCACGATGAGGAGTCGTTGATAATTGACTGAAGCACAAGGACCTGAAACGGATGACAAAGGACCTGAAACGGATGTGATGAGATGAAAAGGATCTGGTTGTGTTTCCATGGCTTTCCTTTGATTATGCACAACCTTAGCTTTGGAAGACCCGGGGACAATTAATAACGAGCAGTAGAACTGTTGGTGGGGCCACAAAGTCCGTGGACATAAAATCTATTGATTTTAGTTAGTTTTCTTAACTGATAATTATTTCTATTGATATTTACATTTTCCTTAAACAATTACATAAAAGATCTTCTTAATAGCAGAACAGTAGAATCATAAAAAGATAACCAAACAAGAATATAAGAGGAAAATTTATTTGTGGGAAAACCAAACAATCTTTTTCTGTATAGAAATTATTAAGTGAAAATAGATACATCTAAGTCAAACAAAAGTCAAACTTACAGCGCTGGTCACGCGGTCAAACTGCCTATTAGACAAGATGATCTGCTGCTTAACAAATTCGACTTCTTCTTCTTTCAGGAAAGACTCGGTTTTGTTGCCCAGGGAAGCCCATAAACTCTGCCACAAATTCGTTCTTTTATTTACCTCAGACTTATCTTATTTACTTGCCTCATATTTCACTTTTTCTCAGCCTCAGATGCGACTTCTTCTTTGCCTCAGATTTGACTTCTTGTTTTGCACATTTACACAGAAGATCTTCAACCGTAGAAATAATAGAATCATAAAGAGACAGCAGCCCAACAAGAACACAAGATTTTTACCCGGGGAAAACTCACTTGAGAAAAAACCAGCAACCTTTTTTTATAGAGAAATTGTTCAAGTCAACCTAGATACATGTAAACTGATAGCCCTGGTCACCTGGTCAAACTGCCTACTAGACAAGACAACCTGTCACTCAACAAATTCAGCCTTCTTCTTCTCTCAGGAAAGACTTGGTTCGTTGTCGTGTGCAAATTTGTAAATTCTTGTGTATGTCATGGAAATGTTGGTTACTTTCTTATGTTGTAGCTGGAGATGCCTTTTAGACATCTATGCCAAATGTAACTAGACATGAAGCTTGGACAGTGTTTGCAAATTTGCCTGAATATAATGCTGTTTCCTAGAATGCATTGGTTGCTAGATATTTGCTGAATGGGTATCCCAGATATTTGTAAAGGTCCTTCAGGAAATGGCAGAACAGGATGTTGTCTCATGGAAAGCAATGATTGTGGGATATTTGTAGAATTGGAAGCTCTGGCACTTTCTCAGAAATGTAATTGACAGACATGGAGCCATATGTGGACAGATTTTCATGTGTGCTTCTTGCATGTGTCAATTTGGTTGCTTTGAGACCTGGAAAGCTTGCTACAAATGTATAATTAGATATGGATTTCAATCTGATGGTTTTGTGGTTGCTTTCCTTATAACGTGTCTGAAACGCAAGACCATAAATGATGCACACCAGGTCTATAATAGAAGGCCTAGATGAGATGGGCTGTCATGAATGCAATGATCTTAGGATATGCAATGAATGGATTTGAAAACTAGGATCTCATTCGCTTGAAGAGGTATTACATCATACTGGACAATGCTAAATTTGTGTGTATCTTGTCTTCTTGTATCCATGTAAGCTTGATGAAAAGTGTTTCAAAATACTTTCATGCATGAGTCTGGATTATCACATAGAACCACAACTGGAGCACCATGTGTGCATGGTTGATCTTCTTCACCATTCTGGGCACCTGAATCATCTTCTTTAAAGCTGAATGGGATCCCCTATGATATAGGTTCTAGAGAGTAAGCCATCGAGGCCCTTCCTATAAACGTGTTGAGGATTAAAGCCATTGGAGTGGATTAAACTTCAAAGGACAAAACTCTCAGAACCAGCAGCCCTTACAGAAGCGGAAGATAAACTAGAGGTCATACATGATGACCTAACAAATGTTATGTTCTGATGCGAGTCTAGAAGAAGATAGAAGCAAATTTCTAGCTTGGGAAGAGGCATTATGGAGAGAAAAAGCTAAGCTAGAGTGGTTGAAAGGAGGAGATTAAAACTATACTTTTTTTCACGTGTATGACATCAATGGCCTTGTTGATTCTGTCCTTCTTTAAAGATGATGTTAAAGTGCGTGTGGATCACTACAAGAAAATCTACAAGAAGCCAGATAAGTTGAATATTTCTGAAATTTTCCTATACATCTCTCTTTTGAACAGATTGCTCTTAGATGAGCAAAATGATTCACTCAATGCCCATGTGAGTGAAGAGTATCTTTAAAAGGTATAAAAACTCTTTTTAAGGTGATAAATATTTAGTCATAGATGGCTGGACCCTTGAGCTTTTGGAAGGTTTCTTTAAAGAGATAATGGAATACTTGTCAGTGTCACTAGTTGTTGAAGAACCAAGATCCATGGGGAATGATTGTCATCCTTTCAACTCCACCTTCATTGTGCAATGTGAACAACCTCAATATGAATAAGTCCCTTCTCTTTCACGCAAATTGGCCCATCGCATTAACGATTATGCAGATGTGTTCACAAAATTGTGCCAAAGCAATAACCTGAAGGCTATCATCTCCGATGAGCAGTTTGGCCTTCTTCCAGGAAGGCAGATTTTTGATATGGTGGGAATTTCCCAAGGTGCTCCACACTATTAAATCGAAGAATACTACCTCCTCCGTCTTCAAGTTGAATCCCTCAAATACATATGATAGAATGGATTTAATTTCCTCAAGATTTTAATTGATGCTTCACAGAGGGTTTGATATCCACTTTGTCAATTGGATAGGTAAGTGCGTATCTACAATATCATACGTTTCCTTATAAATGGGTCACCTTATTTTTTCCAGCCACAGAGAGGATTTAGTCAAGATGCGCCCTGTCACTTTTACTCTTCTTATTAGTGCCAAAGGTTCTCAGTAGAATTTTGAAGAGTCTAAACGAAGGATGACAAATAAAAGTAATTCAAGTGACCAAAGAACTCACTATCACCCATATACTGTTTGTATAGGATATTGTCCTGCTTAGGAATGGTTCTTCCTAGGAGGCAAAAATGATAGGAAATGTTCTTCTTCAATGCTGTATAGCTCCATGAATAAAGACCTACCTTTAAAATTCAACCATAACCTTGCACCAGATTGATGGTCCAACTTCTATTAGAATTAAGATTTTGTTTCTATTTAAAGTTACAGAATTTGAAGAGACTACAAAGTATTTGGGTTTTCACTTGAAGGAAAATAACTAATACAAAGACTGGTTATGGCTATTTTTAAAGACTGAAAAAGGGTCATTTTTATATAACAGGTGGATATTCATAAGAGGGAGCCTGACCCTTGTTAAAAACATGTTTGATGTCACACCTATTTATCAGACCTCTTTTCCTTCAATACCCACAGACATACTAAACAAGATAATGAAAATGTGCTCCACGTATGTTTGGGCAGGAATAAGAGAATATGGTGGCATACTTTCAGTTAAATGGAAAACACCATTAAGGCCTAAGAAGTAGTGAAGCTGGGGATTCAAAGTTTTCTCTCCATTTTTAGAATCGTTGGCTACAAAGGTAATGCGGAGAGTTCTCTTTATTGAAGTTTTGTGGCAGAGTGTGATGAAGTGGAAATATATTGAACCATCAATCCTCGAGGACTCGATAAGATACCCTAGAAAATCGATTTCTGGAGGATCTATAGTATGCAAAGAGGTAGTAAAAGACTTCTCAATCATTGGTGATCGTCTTTCCCAGCTAATTGGAAATGGACAGAAGGTCCATATTGGAACTGATTCAAGGATAGGAGGCCTCCATATGTCAAGCCTCTCACAACGTTTGATTTCCCTCTTACATTTCTTAAAATTGGTTTTATTTGGAAGCATTTTATGACAGAAACAATGAGGATGCAAGCATGCAAGCCAGGTAGGACTCAACAAGGATTTGGCACTAGAGTGGAACCGATGTGTCTCTACCCCCTAGTTGGATTATATAAGATTAAGAGAACAATGAGGATGCAAGCATGCAAGCCAGGTAGGACTCAACAAGGATTTGGCACTAGAGTGGAACCGATGTGTCTCTGCCCCCTAGTTGGATTATATAAGATTAAGAGATTAACCAAACAGTCTTGTATGGGTTGAAAATGAAATAGGAAATGACTACAAGGTTAATCTAAGATACCTTGCAGCTCTTAAGAAAAAGGAGGAAAAGGATATTTCAAACTCGCATCATATTTGAAAGCTTTAACCGCCCTTAAAATCTCATGATTTCTTACGACTTTTCCTTAAAAAACAATAAAATCTTTGATCTGGGATATACTGCAAAAAAGCTGGCAAAGTCCTGGGAGATGTCCATTATCTATGGAAAATTATGCAAGCATCAATCAGATTTCTGTTCAATGTTATTTTACTGAAGTGGTATGTAGTGCTACAAAATCTATCATTAGTGGAAAAGGGGTATGGGATGAAGGCACAGAAGAAACATCAGAAATCTGGTTAGAATATCAAGAGGTAAGATCTGAAGCACATCGACCTCTTCCATGTTTTATTTTATGGGTGGTATGGCTAACTAGGAATGAATTCCTATTCCAAGGAGCATGCAAATAACCATACAAAATCTTTTGCAAACTTAAACCAGCCTATCTACTGTTTGAGAAACCAAAAAAGTTGAAAAAGTATTGATTTGTTGTAGATCCAAGAATAGAGACATCAAGTATTCATGTTCATTTGAAGGCGCCTCAAAATATCAAGGTTCACCTTTCTGACTTTCACAAAATCTGATTTGAGTGTGTTTTGTGCACTGGCACAATCACCTATGAAGAAATCAAGGTCTTATCTATTTTGTTGAAATTATCCTCTTGGAAGGAGGACTCGGGGTCATTGATATTTATGGATACTATTTACTGGTAGTGGAATGGCTAAGGGGAATTAGAATGCAAAGAAATATAGATGTATTTGATAGTTTTCAACACATGAAAGAAATCAAATTAAGCTTCACTAAAATCCACATTCGTCACATCTATTGAGAGCACAACCATGATCCAAACAAGCTTGTCGCAAAGATCCAAACTCTCTCCTTGTAAGATTTTTTAAGATGGGGATTGCTTTGTGAGAGGTTTGAAAAATCTATGTAATGGGTAGTTTTCATTTTTGATGATCTATTTTGGAGTTTTATGGAGGTTTTGTTTGTGAACTCTATAACTGATCTTATGCACCTTAATTGTTTTGTCAAACAATCATACGTATTCCTTCTATTTTAAATAATGGAAAGGATTATGTTATATTTTTTGGAAAAGCACTATAAATATATACAATAGACATTAGTCATAAAGCTAGAAATCATGGATGGTACATTAAAATATGATAAAATAATATTAGGGGCATCAATTAACATGATAAATGACACCACAATGATCCATTACATCGACTTTTATGATTCAAATGGCCTTGATGGACCCATAGGGCCCATTATGTTGTGTTAAGGGAACAACGTGCCCTCCCTCCTTAAGAGATTTATCCTTTAAGCATTAAGATGATATCAAATAGTAAGAATTCTTCATATTTTTTCTTAGTGCTTTCCATGCTTAATTATCTATCCATCCATTTGTAACTATTATTGGTGCCAATCCTTGATAATCTAACGCTACTAGGTTGGTTTCTTTTTATTCCATGTATTATCATCATTTTTCCAATTTGTTGTAGTTTTAAGTTTTATCATATACTTGTTTCTTGGCTTTTGAGTCCATGAATTCCATTGGTTCTTCCATTTATTTTCTTTGAACGAGGTTACTGATATGCACTTTCTTGTATTCATTATAGGCATTCCTAGTAATGAGGATATCAATATCGTTCCACCTTTGAAGGTTTTTCTCCATCATCCACAACATTATCATTAATCTGCCTTTCTAGTATAGTACCGTGCCCTAGCTTATGTTCTTGATCTTTGATTGTGGTCACTTTTGAGATAATACTATCATATTTTGTCTTTAACCATGATCTCTACTTCAAGTTTAAGAAATTTGTGGCAACCTTGTTATATCTTCTATTCCTTCCCTTTTTGAAACTGAATTATTGTACCATCCATCAACTTTGTTTATCCATCTTCAAGTCCTTTTTGAATTTTATTTGTCTTCATCTCTATTTAAGGCTTCATCAAACTTATAACATATTCCCTCTTCAACTCTCTTGCTCATCTCATCAAGTATGAGCTTTGGTTCATTAACCTCAACAACCTCGATAATTACTCCCTAGAAGATTAGATCTACTAAATAAAAAACATGGATGAGAATTTAACACTTTATAAAATATAACGACGGAAGCAAAAATGATCGCACCAATTTCAATATACATGCACACATAACTTTTCCCTTCAAAATCTGTTATTTCACTAATTTAATTTCTACAACATACAAGAGCTCCCTTCTTGGGGTAATGGCCCTTCGAGGAAAAATACTAATACAACAAGAACTTGGAATTAATTCAATTGATCAAACCATTTGTACTTCGATTTGCTAGCTGATTTGGACCCATTGCTTACTTCCCCTTGTACTGTTCCTCACACCCTGCACACTTGAATGAATGTCCTTCATCCAGTGAATGAGTACTAACACTCACCGTCTTGTGTTCAAAGATGTGTATTCTCCCTTACCCTAACCTTCTTTTTATAAGTTTGAGTTATTTTATATTTATAAGTTTTTAAGACCCTCGACGTCCCCCTACGTTTCCTATAATTTGGTGGGGAGCTTTTGCATAGGCCGCTCTTGCGTATCCCCGCTCCCTCGCCTCCTCGTTCTGGAAACTTGGTGGAACATTGTAATTAATCCTCTTGACTTTAGCAAGGAATCCCCTATAACAAGGAATTGCCTAATACTTGTAAAGAGACTTTCAAAATAATAATGCAGTCAGGCAACTCTTAATTTAGATGCAGAAAGCTCTCACATGGCAGGGATCAATAATCTCTAATGCATGATGAGGAGTTGTCGAGAATTGACTGAAGCGCAAGGACCTGAAACGGATGAGATGATAGCAACACTTCTAGTTGTGTTCCCATGGCTTTCTTTTGATCAAGCACAGCCTCAGCTTTTGAAGACCTAGGGACAATTAATAGCGAGTAGTAGAACTGTTGGTTGGGCCAACAGTCCGTGGAGGTTTCATAGTCTTCGTAACTGATAATTACTTCTAATCATATTCATTCACTTGTATTTACTTTTATCATTAAGCAATTACACAAAAGATCTTTAATAGTAGAACAGTAGAATCATAAAGAAATAACCAAACAAGAACATAAGATTTTTACCATGGGGAAACCACTTGGGGAAAAACGCAACAACCTTTTTTCTATAGAGAAATTGTTCAAGTCAACAGAGATACATCTAAATCAAAAAAAAGTCAAACTTACAACCCTGGTCACACTTAGTCAAACTGCCTACTAAACAAGACAATCTGCAACTCAACAAATTCGACCTTCTTCTACTCTCAGGAAAGGCTCAGTTTTGTTGCCCAGGCAAGCTCATAAACTCTACCACAAATTCGTTCTTTTATTTGCCTCAAATTTATCTTCTTTTCTTGCCTCATATTTAACTTCTTCTCAGCCTCATATGCGACTTCCTTTTTGCCTCAGATTTGACTTCTTGTTTTGCTTAGAGCCTGAGTTACTTGCTTAAGGAGGAGGACGAAATGGTGTATATATAGTGTCTTGAGAGGCAGAATGGGTGCCTCTAGAAGCTTGGCCAACTTGTCGTGTAGGAGGGCCAATCAGGCCATCTTCGTGTGAAAATTTCTAACTAGAAATCCAACTGCAATGACTGATATTATTTCTTCTACTTATTAATTCAGAAATAAGTTATTCACAGTGTTTCTACAACAAATATCGAAATAAATTCTACTACAGCCTTCACAATTCAAATACACAAAAAGTAAATGTAAAGAAAAATACTAGTACAAGTACAATCTTAATTACACAGTGATTTTTGGACAATTGTCCCTAGAAAAACCCAATGTGGGAAAACCGGTGTAGCAGATGAGGGTTTCTTTATTAATCTTCAGCAAAACCTCATGTACAAGATACAACCAGCAAAATGGAAGAGGAATTTTTGGGAGAAATTTTACAGACAATTTTCTCACGCTTCATAGTGAAATTCTGACTTTGGAGAGGACCTGCTGCCCTCACTGCATCACCTTCTGCGCAGTCCCAACGTCACTACCTTTGCGTTGTCCCTCCTCTGCTCTCCATCTTCTCTCTGCTTTGTGTTAATTTGTGGTAGCATCGGATGTGCTCTAGCCATGAAAATTGGTGGAGAGGCTAAGGCACATAATATCTCCAAGACCCAGAAATGGCTTGGGGAAATTCCACCCAATTGGAGAGATATTAAAATAATTAATATTTTTAATGGATTCATAAGTCTAAACTTAGGAAAATTAAAATATTAATGGGTATTAATATAAAACTGGGTTAGAATATTCTAAATGACATGGATCAAGCCAAATCTAACCCTAGCTATTGATTAGAGACTTAATCTCGACCGTTGAAGACTCAACAGGAAAAGTATAAGAGGAGGCTTGAGGGTCAGTTGGAGATACACCAAAATTGATCAGTGAGTTCGATTTTCTGGAGCGAAGTTTGTTGAGAAAATTCGAACAAGTGATCTGTTGCATGAGGGGCAATGAGTACATAGCAAAGAGGCAGAGATAGTGCCAGAGGGCCAGCACAATGACCAAAGAGGCTAACGCAGAGGCAGCTAGAGCTAGCAAAGGTAGCTAGAGCTACGCAGAGGCAACAGAAGCTACACAAAGGCAACAGAAGCTACGCAGAGGCATCTAGTGATTGTGCAGAGGCTGAGGAGCCTATGTGGGTGATGCAGAAGACCAGAGAGCTGACATAAAGGGCCAAAGTGTTGACGTAGAGGCTTTAGGGGTTGATCTGAGGCTAGTAGGGCTAACGCAGAGCCTAGGAGAAGCGCTGGAAGGATTTTCGTGGGGCAAACTTGTTAAGTTATGGTATGTTCTATGCTTAGAGAAATTTACTTTTCTTTCTTATTACTATTCATAGATTAGCAATCACATGTGCATAAGTAAAGTGCAGATAGAACATTAAACGGTCAACAGAAAACAAGCCAAGACAAGAAACACAAGATGTTGACGGCTAGCCAGGGACAAACCCCACAATGTGTGAGGAAACCCTTTGATTAAATATTCTTTTATCTTCAATAATTCAGCAGAGAGAAATAGTACAACAAATCTGATTTATATCAGCAGTAGCAAACCCTAGATCAGTAACATCAGCATTAGCGGCTTCATCATCAAAACTAGGGTAGTCGATATCTCGCAAACCGACTGTCGGATCAGCTTGATTCCACCACCAAAAAATGCAGCCTTCAGAGGAGGTCCAGATGAACCTACAACGCAGTTGAGAGGAGGAGATCTGATGGTCAACACTAGTCAAACTTTGGATCTGCAGTTGCAACTTCAGGTTCGGAAACTTCCTTCCACATGTGTGAGAGAGAGTTTCTTTTCTGCGCAATAGAGACGAGCCTCTTTTCTGCGGAGGAGAGAGAGAGAGAGATGTGATGAGATGAGTGATTGCAAATGAGGAAAAGTCCTCTTGTATTTATACACAATTGTTGATGTTTGAATAGATGAGACTGTTGGGATTCTAAGCCTACATGAGTTGTAGGTCGACTTGATAATAATTCCATAATCAAAATAAATTCATATCTCCATAAATACTTATCGGAATCGGATGATTTTTAGATCAACCCTACACCTCTCGACGAGAGGAATCTAATAAAAATATTATGAGCCATGAATAAGATGACCCACATGAAGTTT
>APFE031260594.1:0-18419 GCA_000404065.3 Pinus taeda
AATTAATATAAACTAGCATTTGCACTTAATGTTGCAAAGGAAACGCCGTAAGGCATAGTGTGGAGGAATATTGAAATGTATTGTCTCCTATGTTGTTTAGGGTTGGTGGTGAATGCATTAAATATTCATTGATGGAATTTCCTTTTTCAAGTGCATTCTTCAAGTAGTGTATGGAAGACTTTTTTTTAGAAAATGTTAGATCTCTTCCATGTGTGGTGCCATGAGAAAAATGGATGATGGAAACCATCTTCTCGAGGCTGGTTTGGAAGGTTTTTATGGAGAATACAAAAGAGAGATCAATACAAATTTCATCACCAATAACCAAATCAGAGGACTTTATTTGACTTTATTTTGCAACGGTTCATTCCTATATTGTCATATGGTAAGTCTCTATCTTTTCTTCCCATGTTTATATTGTACAGGTGTGATTAAATGCTTGAGATTGATAGGTTCTTACAAACTTAGATCTATTCTCTAGACTTCAATCTATATTCGAGATGTTGGGTTTTTACAGAAATTGATTGAGTCATAACAGTTGTTGCATTCATTCATGTAATCTTATAGGCATGCAGTTCATTATTATAGTAACAAGTGTTCATTGCTTGGCCATAATGTTTGAGTTTTCACTAATATATTGAGTCACAACAGTTGTTGCATTCATTCATGTAATCTCATAGGCATGCAGTTCATTATTATAGTAACAAGTGTTCATTGCTCGATCATAATGTTTGAGTTTTCACTAATATATTGAACTGTGATTTTAACTTTTAAAGGCTTGTTGTGGTAGATGAGGAGACCCAAGTTTCATTTTTGTAGAGTTGGATAAAGAGCCACCTTGAAGATGGAAGCAGGATATTGAAAAAACCAGTTCTGTTAGTATAGGAAATCTTACAAAGACCCATGATTTCTCAGGGTAGTGGCAAGACCCAAATCCCCCATCTTTAGAACGGAACCATGTAAAAGTACAATAAGAGTTTGTTCAATTGGTTTAACCATAAGCCAAAAAGCATCTTGTAGATAGGAATACCAGAAGGGATGGCTTAAATTTGATAGAGTCGAGCTAAAAAACTGATAAGCATTAATTTCACATTCATATTCAACCATTAACATCATATATATATTTTTGTTAATATTCGACACATGCAGGCACAATATAAGGGTCAGCTGACTGCTGATTTTGAAGGGGAGCCTGGTTGGGAAGGTAAAAATGACTGTTGATTTTGAAGGGGAGCCTAGTTGGGAAGGCAATAATGCAGCAACTTTCGAGATGACCATCGTAAGGACGTTGCAGGGGGAGTTTCAAATCTCAAACAGTTATGGACCCAAGAAAGCTACATAAGTCTTGAACGTGATGGGCAATTCCTACTAAACATCCTACTCTTACATTGTTGAGAAATAGTAGCCAACGGGGCCTTCCATGATTTTACTTTTTGGTCTCTCGGGAACACCGAAGCACTTTCATTACAGAGAATGATTTCGTTTTACTAGCCAAGCACGGGATAAATGCTATCAGAGTTGCTGTTAGATGGTGGATTGCAAGTGATCCAAAACCTCCTACTCCTTTTGTTGCAGGATCTCCAGCTTGTCTCGACATAGCCTTCTCGTGGGCACAATAAGTGAAAACTGGCCTTCATTCTGACAATTTTCAATCCTGAAAATAGAAAACAATCAGAAGTCAAGATAATGGACAATAGATTAATTAACTTTTTGGAAACAATGCTGCAGGAAACATGACATTAAGGTGATTATCGATCTCCATGCTGCTCCAGGGTCACAAAATGGTGATGAGCACAGTGGCACCAGAGATGGATTTATAGAATGGCCTGAGTCGCAAGAGAACATCGACAAGAGTCTTTCTGTCATTTTCTTGCTGCGAGATTCAACAAGTTCCTATAGCAGTAATTCATTTCGATAGATTTTGACATGGCTTAAGAAATTGCTCCATAGAGTAACTATATTTCTGGATATAGTAGAAAAAAGCCCCTTCTTTTCCAATCAATCAGGTCCATAGCAAATTTTTAAAAATTGCTTCTGTGATTGACAGATATGCTGCACACCTTGCCCTTTTGGGCACTGAACTATTGAATGAGCCACGTTCGCCTACAGTTAGCTTGAAAAATGAGACTGATTACTACTCACAGGGTTATGACATAGTTTGAAAGTATTCATTGTCGGTGTATGTGATAATGTGCAACAGAATCGACCCTGCTGATCCAAAAGAGTTGTTTCAAATTAACAGCGGCTTATCCCGCACAGTTGTGGATGTGCATTACTACAATCTCTTCGATGACGCCACTTTAAAAAATATGACGATTCAGCAAAAAATCGACTATATCAAAACCACAAGAGCTCAAATTGTGCAGAGCCTCATCTCGGCCAATGGTCACACTTTTCAATAAAGTGTCTCATTTCTTGATTCTACAGGGCTTATATCAGAACTCACCATCGTATAAATTTGAGCAACGCTAGGGTACTCACTGTAAGGAATTTCCAAAGTAGCCATCTCCAGCAAGCACATGCCGAAGGAATAAATCTCTACAAGCTCATTATAATCCTCCTCATATAATTCTGGAGCCATGAATTCCAAAGTACCGAGGGCAGAGTGCGCAGCATGAACATTTCCCAAGGTAGTGGCAAGACCCAGATCCCCAATCTTCAGAACGACACCATGTAAAAGTAGGATAAGAGTTTGTTCAATTGGTTTAACCGTAAGCCAAAAAGCATCTTGTCGATAGGAATACCAGAACGGATGGTTTAAATTTGATAGAGTCGAGCAAAAAAACTGATAAGCATTAATTTCACATTCATATTCAACCATTAACATCATATATATATTTTTGTTAATATTCGACACATGCAGGCACAATGCAAGGATCAGCTGACTACTGATTTTGAAGGGGAGCCTGGTTGGGAAGGCAATAATGTAGCAACTTTTGAGATGACCATCGTAAGGACATTGCAGGGGGAGTTTCAAATCTCAAATGGTTATTGACCCGAGAAAGCTACACAAGTCTTGAACGTAATGGGCAAGTCCTACTAAACATCTTACTCTTACATTGTTGAGAAATAGTAGCCAACGGGACCTCTCATGATTTTACTTTTTGGTCTCTCAGGAACACCGAAGCACTTTCATTACAGAGAATGATTTCGTTTTGCTGGCCAAGCAAGGGATAAATGCTGTCAGAGTTGCTGTTGGATGGTGGATTGCAAGTGATCCAAAACCTCCTGCTCCTTTTGTTGCAGGATCTCTAGCTTGTCTCGACAAAACCTTCACGTGGGCACAGTAAGTGAAAATTGGCCTTCATTCTGACAATTTTCAATCCTGAAAATAGAAAACAATCATAAGTCAAGATAATGGACTATAGGTTAATTAACTTTTTGGAAAAAATATTGTAGGAAACATGACATTAAGGTGATTATCGATCTCCATGCTACTCCAGGCTCACAAAACGATGATGAGCATAGTGGCACTAGAGATGAATTTAGTGAATGGCCTGAGTCGCAAGAGAACATCGACAAGAGTCTTTCTGTCATTGATTTTCTTGCTGCGAGCTTCAACAAATTCCTATAGCAGTAATTCATTAAGATAGATTTCGACACGGCTTAAGAAATTCCTCCATAGAGTAACTATATTTCTGGATATAGTAGAAAAAAGCCCCTTCTTTTCCAATCAATTAGGTCCATAACAAATTTTTAAAAATTGCTTCTATGATTGACAGATATGCTGCACACCCTGCCCTTTTGGGCACTGAACTATTGAATGAGCCATGTTTGCCTGCAGTTAGCTTGAAAAATGTGACTGATTACTACTCACAGGGTTACGACATAGTTCGAAAGTATTCATCGTCGGCGTATGTGATAATGTGCAACAGAATCGGCCCTGTTGATCCAAAAGAGTTGTTTCAAATTAACAACGGCATGTCCCGCACAATTGTGGATGTGCATTACTACAATCTCTTCGATGACGCCACTTTCAAAAATATGATGGTTCAACAAAACATCAACTATATCAAAATGACAAGAGCTCAAACTGTGTAGAGCCTCATCTCGGCCAATGGTCGCACTTTTCAATAAACTATCTCATTTCTCGATTCATAACATTTTCCAATGCTGCAGGGCTTATATCAGAACTCACCATCTTATAAATTTGAGCAAAGCTACGGTACTCACTGTAAGGCATTTCCAAAGTAACCATCTCCAGCAAGCACATGCCAAAAGAATAAATATCTACAAGCTAATTATAATCCTCCTCATATAATTCTGGAGCCATGAATTCCAGAGTACCGAGGGTAGAGTGCGCAGCATGAACATTTCCCAGGGTAGTGGCAAAACCTAGATCCCCAATCTTCAGAATGCCACCATTGCCATTCACAAAAATATTGTTGCAATTCAAATGTCTATGAATTACACAAGGCATGTGATTATGAAGATAATGCAACCCTCCAGTATCTGAAGTGACCAATTCTTCAAAGCCTTCGTTGAGACATGACGGTGCTTCTGGCAGTAATCTCTCAGAGTCCCCGAGGTACAGACCTCAGTAATGAAATTCACATGACTTGTCTTTCTGTCCAGCCATGCATTATAGAGCATAATTATGTTTTCATTCCCGAGAGATTTCAATAGACAGACTTCTGCATAGATCCTCTGTGTGGAAGCATCATCTAGGTTTTGCAGAGGCACCTTGTTCCAATCAACCTCAATATCCTCTTCTTGATCAAAAGCTCGATATACCTTCTTCATAGCACCACGGCCCAACACATTTTCATAGCAACCATACCTACCAGTGGGATCCAGTTCCACAAAGGGCTCCCTGTCTTTATCACAGGTGTCATATTCTACACTAGGCATTTCTCCACCTCCTATAGGAAAGGAAAGCCTTACCCTAGAATTCCAAATTAGATTCATCTTCTAATTTGAATTTAATGAACAGAAACCCTTGCAGGGCTATAGGATGACAGAGAAATAGAGATTTTCCCTACGTTTGGAAGACGAACAGACAGCAAAGACAGAAGACTTTGCTTCTTGTGGGATTCAGAAATCCACCCAATAAATTTAAGTGTAAAAAATAAAATTGCCACGCAATCTTAAATCAAACCAAGAAATCCAAAACCCTACCTCTACACAGAAACAAATTATGTTGGCAGAAAAGAAATTCTATGCGGATTGTTTTCAATAAACTGTCTCATTTCTTGATTCATAACATTTTCCAATGCTGCAGGGCTTATATCAGAACTCACCATCTTATAAATTTGAGAAATGCTACGGTACTCACTGTAAGGAATTTCCAAAGTAACCATCTCCAGCAAGCACATGCAGAAAGAATAAATCTCTACAAGCTCATTGTAATCCTCCTCATATAATTCTGGAGCCATGAATTCCGGAGTACCGAGGGCAGAGTGCACAGCATGAACATTTCTCAGGGTAGTGGCAAGACCCAGATCCCCAATCTTCAGAACGGTACCATGTAAAAGTACGATAAGAGTTTGTTCAATTGGTTTAACCGTAAGCCAAAAAGCATATTGTAGATAGGAATACTAGAAGGGATGGTTTAAATTTGATAGAGTCGAGCAAAAAAACTGATAAGCATTAATTTCACATTCATATTCAACCATTAACATCATATATATATTTTTGTTAATATTCGACACATGCAGGCACAATGTAAGGATCAGCTGACTGCTGATTTTGAAGGGGAGCCTGGTTGGGAAGGCGATAATGCAGCAACTTTCGAGATGACCATCGTAAGGACGTTGCAGGGGGAGTTTTAAATTTCAAACGGTTATGGATGCGAGGCAATTCCTACTAAACATCTTACTCTTACATTGTTGAGAAATAGTAGCCAACGGGGCCTCTCATGATTTTACTTTTTGGTCTCTCGGGAACACCGAAGCACTTTCATTACAGAGAATGATTTCGTTTTCCTGGCCAAGCACGGGATAAATGCTGTCAGAGTTGTTGTTGGATGGTGGATTGCAAGTAATCCAAAACCTCCTACTCCTTTTGTTGCAAGATCTCTAGCTTGTCTCGCCAAAGCCTTCTCGTGGGCACAATAAGTGAAAATTGGCCTTCATTCTGACAATTTTCAATCCTGAAAATAGAAAACAATCAGAAGTCAAGATAATGGACTATAGGTTAATTAACTTTTTGGAAACAATGACTGGATTGAGCAGCAACTTTAATAATTAACAAACATGAACGAGCTGCAAATATACATTTCAATCCAAGCAGTACTTTCTATGTATGCAAGTGGACGAACCACTGGTACACTTTCTTATTATTCCATCCCTTTTCAGCCATTAATTTTGGATCTCTTATGTCCATTTCCATAGATAATTGTGTTGAATTGATCCTTCTAAGAGTTATAAGTTGCACTAACTCAAGGAATATTATTCATTCAAAAAAACCTCAGCAGTTTTTGGCTTTCATCTATGGCACCCAAAGCATTTAAGTTCCATGGGGGTCTATATTCTATCCACCGAGCTAAAGCTGGAAACGAATTTTGTATAGGCTGGTGCCAGAGAGAAGACAATTGAGATAAAAAGAAAACATAAGGACACACTGAAGCAACAATAAGATTTTTATTTTATTTTATTTTATAGGGAGCACGCTGACAACTCTGGAACAGAACGTAATTCTTACCTCCAATGAGGTAAAACAAAAAAAAGAACAAGCAACTACCTTCTTTATAATCCTACAATTCAATGCCAACTTATTGTTATAATATAACAATTTTCAAAAACAAGTTACCACTCTTGATGATTCATGTGGGCCCGTGGATTACCATAATCTTAAAGTTTTCAAAATTTTACCATTCCCTACACTTACTCACTCACAATAATACTCCATTCGCATCAGCTTGTTGAGAACATCTTGATTTTTCTAATTGGCCAAGGTTTTTGTCTCAATGTATTTCGACCTAAGTCACCTAACATGGAACATTAGGATTCGAGTGTCTCTCATATATTTCTTTGAGTATTTTCTCAAAATTAAATCCATCTGTAAAAACAGAATAGTTTCTCATTCTACAGTCCTGAGAATCGATACTTTCAAGTGTCAACTTGTACAAAAATATGAATTCATATGACTGCTCAAAAACCACAAAGGACCATATATATATGGTTTAAGGAAATAGATATTCTGCTAAAAATAGATGTACCTGTTTGTGTGAAGTTACCATTTTTTTATTCTTCTAGCAAACCAAATCCAGCTTCAACCCATTCTGCTTGTTTTGGTAGTGTGCATCTACTAGCATGTTATGGTAATGAAAACCATTTGTGAAAGAGATAAACCTGAATGTAGCCTTCTTTATTTGCCTCGCTAAATCATCCAATTAACAATGAATATGTATCTCATAATTCATCCATTTTATGACCAATGAAGAATCCCTAAATATTTTCAACCTCATGATATCCATTATAGCTTTAATAATATGTGAAGAGCCTTCAATTCTGCAAAATTGTTTGTTCGAGTAAGCCTTGTACTTGATGAAGTGATCCTTGGAGATACTACTCGGAATTCCATCTTCACCGTTCATATCATGTGGGTCTTGGCTTTTGGACTGTTAATGATGTTTGACTTTCGTAGACACTTTGCATCCTAGATAAAGTCCACAGAGCTTATTGTATATCTGGAAAGTAGGAATTTGGGTTCTTTAAAAAATTTGAGCATTTCTTGACAATGATATACCCTATAAGGTTAAACATGGAATTGCTCTATATTCTCTTAGATCCTTCTCTGGATACAAGTCTTGAAGACATTCTTCCATTGTGAATCCCCTCCAGATATTTATTGTAGTCAATTTCTTGATATGTTTCCACAAATGTGGACCATATGAGTAGTAGATGAATAAATGAGGAATAGATTTTGTTTCCCTTGTACACGACATACAATTACTGAGGCCTTGTCTCTTTCTTTTCTCTGAACTGTCTCAAGTTAGGACCTTTTAAGTAAGTGCTAGACAGAAAAAAAATATTGTTTTCTATGGATCCTCTATTTTCCAGCTTTATTTTCCAGATTTATAGACCATGACCACATATCGTTTAGACCATTTAGATCAATCAAAGCTTCATATCCCATTTTTGATGTATATATTCTTGTAGCCTTATTATTTGCACACATGAGAGAGTCCTCTTCATCTCAAATTCTAACATAAATTCTTTTCATCTCATTCAGAGACATTCACCAATTATTAGACCGGGCTGCATCTATGCCCAAATATGGGGTTGATTTCAATTCCTGTTGCCATACATTTGTTGTCAATGGGTCTAGAATCTGATGAAGTGTATAAATCCCTTTTCATGAACATGGTTTTTCAGATTTGATTTAAGAAATTTTGATTTCAACACCCCATAATAGGATCCAGATCCTATCCTTCCATTTTCCTTGTTACCAACTTACTCGGTTAGAAAATATCCATTCTGCAGCAAAACCTAGCACCCAAGCTTTCCACTGACTTCAAACATTCATGATAGATTTCCATGGGGACCTTATACAATCCAATATCGATGCATGAGAAATGTATTTATGGAGAATTATAGTTGTCCATAGACTTTTGAAAATGATAATCCAAGTAAATTCTGCAAGTAAATTGGTTTCTTATGCTGGAAGAAGAGTAAATCCATCTATTTGCAGGGGGAGTTTCAAATCTCAAACGGTTATGGACCCGAGAAAGCTACAGAAGTCTTGAACGTAATTGGAAATTCCTACCAAATATCTTACTCTTACATTGTTGAGAAACACCAAAGCCTCTCATGATTTTACTTTTTGGTCTCTCGGGAACACCAAAGCACTTTCATTACAGAGAATGATTTCATTTGCCTGGCCAAGCACGGGATAAATGTTGTCAGAGTTGTTGTTGGATGGTCGATTGCAAGTGATCCAAAACCTCCTACTCCTTTTGTTGCAGGATCTCTAGCTTGTTTCAACAAAGCCTTCTTGTGGGCACAGTAAGTGAAAGCTAGCCTTCATTCTGACAATTTTCAATCCTGAAAATAGAAAACAATCAGAAGTCAAGATAATGGACTATAGGTTAATTAACGTTTTGGAAACAATGCTGCAGGAAACATGACATTAAGGTGATTATCGATCTCCATGCTACACGAGGCTCACAAAACGGTGATGAGCACAGTGGCACCAGAGATGATTTATTGAATGGCCTGAGTCACGAGAGAACATCAACAAGAGTCTTTTTGTCATTGATTTTCTTGCTGCGAGGTACAACAAATTCCTATAGCAGTAATTCATTTCGATAGATTTTGACATGGCTTAAGAAATTTCTCCATAGAGTAACTATATTTCTGGATATAGTAGAAAAAAGCCCCTTCTTTTCCAATCAATCAGGTCCATAGCAAATTTTTAAAAATTGCTTCTGTGATTGACATATATGTTGCACACCCTGCCCTTTTGGGCACTGAACTATTGAATGAGCCACGTTCACCTACAGTTAGCTTGAAAAATGTGACTGATTACTACTCACGGGGTTACGACATAGTTCGAAAGTATTCGTCGTCGGCGTATGTGATAATGTGCAACAGAATCGGCCCTACTGATCCAAAAGAGTTGTTTCAAATTAACAACGGCCTGTCCCGCACAGTTGTGGTGTGCATTACTACAATCTCTTCGATGACGCCACTTTCAAAAATATGACGGTTCAGCAAAACATCGACTATATCAAAACCACAAGAGCTCAAACTGTGCAGAGCCTCATCTTGGCCAATCATCGCACTTTTCAATAAACTGTCCCATTTCTTGATTCATAACATTTTCCAATGCTGCAGGGCTTATATCAGAACTCACCATCTTATAAATTTGAGCAACGCTACGGTACTCACTGTAAGGAATTTCCAAATTAACCATCTCCAGCAAGCACATGCCGAAAGAATAAATATCTACAAGCGCATTATAATCCTCCTCATATAATTCTGGAGCCAACCCTTGTAGGGCTATAGGATGACAGAGAAATAGAGATTTTCCCTATATGCGGAAGACGAATAGACAGCAACGGCAGAAGACTTTGCTTTCTGTGGGATTCAGAAGTCCACCCAATAAATTTAAGTGTAAAAAATAAAATTGCCATGCAATCTTAAATCAAACCAGGAAATCCAAAACCCTAACTCTACACAGAAACAAATTATGTGTTCGCAGAAAAAATATCATAAAACTATTTTCATAAAGAGAATCCTCAAAAAATAAATTTGTGAACAAAACCATTGCATGCACAGGGTTCCATACACAGTGATTAAGGAAAGCTAGCTTACAAAAACAAATAGAGCATGCGTGCAGTTTTGGTGGATTTCCCATTGAATGCAACTCAACAGGGAAGGCGTTGTCCTGCTCATAGCACTGGGTAACGCGAGGATTTCTGGAAGAAAACGCGAGGATTTCTGGAAGAAAACGGAGATTTCCTTTGAGTTTATAGTGGAGACGGATTCAACAATGAATTTGTAACGATTAGACCAGTGCACCGTTTCAGCAACTAATTTTTTGTAACCATTCTTATCTAACGGCTGAAATCTTTGCAATCGTCTAACACATAATCGTGTGGCTTACAAGATGACAGGTAGGCAGAGAGGGGAGTTGATTTCAGAGGGAAACGCCTTACGGCATAATTACATGTTTAAACCATACTTAAATTAATTTTCTAGCAAGCATGATTAAAAATTTGTTGTGCCTCTTGTTGATAATCAAGTACATTGGATTAAAAAAAAATGAAATAAAAAATTAGTGTCAAACACATGCCTTTGAAAGTGCTCTGTTTGCATTCTGAAATGTATCAATGTTCAAAATTCGAGTAATAAGGACACATTTTCATCCATTACCCATTTATGCCCAACAATCATCCATAACCACCACAATGAGATATGTAGGCATAAATTCGAGTAATAAAGACATGTTTTTATCCATTACAATGATGGTTGAAGCATTTATGCCCGACAATCATCAATAACCACAACAATGAGGTATGTCGGCATGGATCGATGAAACATTTCTTTAATTCAGTTAAATACATTTGAAATATGAAACGTTCTGCCTATTTGTACTCTCCTCCACCAGGGATTTTGAGTTTTTAGTTACATTACAAAAGTTCGAACCTCATAGTAGGGCGCCATAGTACTCGTAGCTTAGAGAGGGTCTGGATTTATCCACTATGGTGTGTTGCTCATGTGTAAATGTTTTAATTTTTAATTTAATTCGGCAAATCACATTGATTTTTAATTAATTCACGAAATCCCATAAATTAATGGATTTTCCTTGATCCGACTTGTGTCGTGCTCAAGAATGGCGAGGAGGAGGAAATTGGCCTTTAGTGCCTTTGATTTGTTTCCTGAATCCCTCTTCATATCTTTAGGTTTTGTTGATCTCTTTTTTCGAATATAGACAATATTGATCCATATTGATATATGTTGTATGTTATGCAGGAGGAAAGCCTTGAGATCGGGGAAGTTATCAGGGTTTTAAGTGCCAAAGAAACCCTAAGACCTTGCAATCAACCCCATGTAACCTGAGGCTGCTTTAGAGAGATAATATAACAAACTGTGGACGACAGGGAAACAACTTCTTCAAAGGAAAGAAACCAGTGGATAGCATGGAGTCAACTTCTGCAAGTTGTGACTATAGAATTAGGAAGATTATAGTCATAACAACCCTTTCTATATGGAAAAGGAGCATAGTGTTGAAACAATCTTGTGTGTGAAAGGAATAGGATAGCATCAATTTAAGGGTTTTACTAATTTCCCTCTTTATTCAAACCACTTTAAGGGTTTTCAATTATTGTAACTAAATAAGTAATACTTGATTGTAACAGGGTTTAAAATTTTATTCTGGATCTGTAACAGCTCCTTTGTTATCTTTTTTCTCAAGATTTCAAAACCAAATATTTAATGTTCAATACTTTGGATTTCTATGATTATGTTTTTCCTTGATATATTTTTTTAGCTTTCAAAAGTAGATGGTAGGTTCAATACTTGTGAATTTCTATCATTAAGTTAAGTACAGTCGAAATATGAAACATTCTGCCTATTCGTATTCTCCTCCACCAGGGGTTTTGAGTTTTTAGTTACATTACAAAGGTTTGAACCTCATAGTAGGGCACGATAGTACTCATAGCTTAGAGAGGGTCAGACTTTATCCAATATGGTTTGTTGCTCATGTGTAAATGTTTTAGTTTTTAATTTAATTCGGAAAATCACATTGATTTTTAATTAATTATGGAAATCCCATAAATTAACCACTTTTCCTTGATCAGATTTGCATCCTACTCAAGAATGGCGACGAGGAGGAAATTGAACTTTAGTGCCTCCGGTTTGTTTCCTGAATCCTTCTTCATATCTTTAGGTTTTGTTGATCTCTTCTTTTGAATATAGACAATATTGATCCATATTGATATACGTTGTATGTTATGCAGGAGGAAAACCTTGAGATTGGGGAAGTTGTTAGGGTTTTAAGTGCTGAGGAAACCGTGAAATCGTGCAATCAACCCCATGTAACCTAAGGCTGCTTTAGAGAGATAATATACGAAACTATGGATCGCAAGCAAATAACTTCTTCAGAGGAAAGAAACCAGTGGATAGGATCGAGTCAACTTCTACAGGTTGCGACTGCAGAATTGGGAAGTCGTAACGACCCCTTCTATATGGAAAAGGAGCATAGTACTGAAACAATCTTGTCTATGGAAGGGATAGGACAACATAGATTTAAGGGTTTTACTAAGTTCTCTGATTATTTAAACCTCTTTAAGGGTTTTCAATTATTGTAGCTAAATAAGTAATAGTTGACTGTAATAGGCTTTAAAATTTTATTCCAGATCTGTAACACCTCCTTTATTATCTTTTTTCTCAAGATTTCAAAACCAGATATATTAATGTTTAATACTTTGGATTTCTATGATTATGTTTTGCCTTGATATATTTTTTCAACTTTCAAAACTAGATGGTAGGTTCAATACTTGTAAATTTTATCATTAAGTTAAGTACAATTGAAATATGAAACATTATACCTATTCATATTCACCTCCGCCAGGGGTTTTGAGGTTTTAGTTACATTACAAAAGCTTGAACCTCATTGTAGGGTGAGATAGTACTCGTAGCTTAGAGAGGGTCAGGCTTTATCCATTATGGTTTGTTTCTCATGTGTAAATGTTTTAATTTTTAATTTAATTTGGCAAATCACATTGATTTTTAATTAATTCTAGAAATCCAATAAATTAACGGCTATTCCTTGATACGACTTGCATCCTACTCAAGAATGGCGAGGAGGAGGAAATTGGACTTCGGTGTCTCCGGTTTGTATCTTGAATCCCTCTTAATATCTTTAGGTTTTGTTGATCTCTTTTTTTGAATATAGACACTATTGATCCATATTGATATACGTTGTATGTTATGCAGGAGGAAAACCTTGAGATCAGGGAAGTTATCAGGGTTTTAAGTGCCGAAGAAACCCTGAAATCCTGCAATCAACACCATGTAACCCAAGGCTGCTTTAGAGAGATAATATACCAAACTGTGGAAGACAGGGAAGTAACTTCTTCAGAGGAAAGAAACCAGTGGATAGCATGGAATCATCTTCTGTAGGTTATGGCTGCAGAATTGGGAAGATTATAGTCGTAACAACCCCTTATATATGGAAAAGGAGCATAGTGCTGAAATAGTCTTGTTTGTGGGAGGGATATGATAGCATAGATTTAAGGGTTTTATTGATTTCTCTATTTGTTCAAACCTCTTTAAGGGTTTTCAATTATTGTAGCTAAATAAGTAATAGTTGACTATAACAGGCTTTAAAATTTTATTCTAGATCTATACAGCTCCTTTATTATCTTTTTCTCAAGATTTCAAAAGCATATATATTAATGTTCAATACTTTGGATTTCTATCATTATGTTTTGCCTTGATGTATATTTTTAACTTTCAAATATAGATGGTAGGTTCAATACTTGTAAATTTCTATCATTAAGTTTTGCATTATCACATTGTAAAATGATATAGAGCGAGCAAGAAAGAAAATGTACAGTGCATACCTATAAATTTTTCCAATTCTCCAGTGTAATATACAGTGCATTCCTTTAAATTTTTACTATAAATTTTATAATTTTGTTTTCTTCGATTCGCGTGTTGCTTGAAAACGAAAGGAAAATACTCTTAATCATTCAGTACTTAGTGTTCTCGAAACGAAAATTCGATGTTATGATATTCTTGATATAGTATTGAAACCACCAACAAAAGTAGATTTCGTAATGGAGTGGTCGAGCCCAAAAGTAATGTTGTTAATATTATTACCAATGCATTTCATTGTGCTAGTAATTTTATTACTTTTGTTTTGTTTGAGGTGAAACTGAATAACTAATTTAATTTAATATAAATGAATTTTATTAATTAAAAAGAATAGGTTTAGATAAGAACTTGTATTTAGGACTGAAATGCCTTAGCCTATATTCAATATTGTATAACGTATAGATTATGTGTTCTATGAGTTCCGTGTGCCTGTGTTTATGATTTTGTTCATTATGCTGTATATATGTGCAAACGACTTAAATTTTGTTTGTAGGTAATGTTGATCGACCATCGATCACTTAAGGATCGATGGCGATCCATTGACAAATGAGTTAACTATGTGTCGTGTGTCTAAAGTGGAGTGTGGCAGAAATTGTGGATTTAACACAGAAATCCATCAATTGAAAGATATTAAGTCCAAGAGGAGGTTGGTCGAATGATACACAGGAGCCGTTAGATCAATATGATCAATGGTCCAGATGATGCCGCTGAGGGATAGAGCATTATCGCATCAGCGAAACCATTATAATGATATCAGAATTGACCTTTTCAATATAGCGATAGCAATATGTGATTTAAATCACAACCATCAAATCAAGGGTCTAGATCAATGGTTTAGACGAAATCGACAATCGAATATGAGGAGGTCAATGTCCGTTGGTCTGTGGAACAGTGATACGTTGATGGCCGATATTGCAATATCTTTGATAATCCGATCGGCGATCAACGATCTGGCCAATCGGAAGTCGGAGGATTAGCGCAGTGAAAAGCGATAAGGAGCAGACCCGATGACAATTCTGAGCACGGGTTTATAATATTTAAGATCGGCCTATATGTTCGAGAGCGGAATTTTCTCGTCTTTCTGTGTATTGTGGTTATGTTTTGATGCTCCGAGCTTTAGAGAAAATCCCGATAATTAATGGCCTACGAAAGTTATATGGTCCCAATTTAATGTAAAATCACCATTTAAAGGCTTAGGGTTAAAGGAATGCTTTCGATAAGGGTTATGGGCCAAAACCCACAGGCCTCAGGGAAGCATGGTCAAACATGGTCGAACATGGAATTGTGATATAGATTGTCTCAATATGAAAATCAACCCTGTCAAATCATGTTTATTTTAGTGTTTATAATATTTATCTTAGGTTTTATATACAGTGAGTTTATAATATTAGTCCCTTGGGTTTAATATTATTCTCTTAGGTTCATAATCCCTTGGATTTGTTATTCCCTTGGGTTTATAATATCAATCCATTGAGTTTATAATATTATCATGGTCAACCATGGTCAAACCATATGGATATGGAAATTAGCCATGGTCAACCATGGTCCAATGTTTCATTCTAATAAAGATTGTCTCGATATGAAAATCAATCATGGTCAACCATGTTTAACCATGGTCCAACGTTGCATTGTGACAAGGATTTTCTCTATATAGAAATCAACCATGGTCAACCATGCTTATTTTAGGGTTTATAATATTCATGTTAGGGTTTATGTACCTTGGGTTTATAATTTTTATCCTTTAGTTTTATAATTCCCTTGGGTTTATAATATCAATCCCTTGGGTTTATTGATCTAAGGGTTCATATTCCTAGGTTTTAATATTATTCAAAAATGGCCAACCACAATCAACCATGTTCAACCATGGTCCGATGTCACATTGTGACAAGGATTGTCTCAATATGAAAATCATTCATGCTCAACCATGCTTATTTTAGTATTTTTAATCTTTATATTAGGGTTTTTATATCTTGGTTATATAATATTAGTCCCTTGGGTTTAATATTATTCTCTTGGGTTCATAATCCCTTGGGTTTATTGTTCCTTTGGGTTTATAATATCAATCCATTGGGTTTATTATTCCCTTAGGTTTATAATATCAATCATGGTCAACCTTTGCCAACCATGGTCAATCATAGGGTTTTAGTATTTATCCCTTGGGTTCATAATATCAATCCCTTGGATTTGTTATTCCCTTGGGTTTATAATATCAATCCATTGAGTTTATAATATTAATTATGGTCAACCATGGTCAATATGAAAATCAATCATCATCCACCATGGTGCAATGTCTCATTGTGATAAGGATTGTCTCGATATGAAAATGAAGCATGGTCAAACATGGTCCAGAATGGAATTGTGATATGGATTATCTCAATATGAAAATCAACCATATCAAATCATGTTTATTTTAGTGCTTATAATATTTATCTTAGGGTTTATATACATTGGGTTTATAATATTAGTCCCTTGGGTTTAATATTATTCTGTTAGGTTCATAATCCCTTGGGGTTTTAGTATTAATCCCTTGGATTTTTTATTCCCTTTGGTTTATAATATCAATCCAATGAGTTTATAATATTCATCATGGTCAACCATGGTCAATGGTAGCCAGTCATTTTCAACCATGGTCAAACCATATGGATATGGAAATTAGCCATGGTCAACCATGGTTAACCATGGTCCAACATTGCATTGTGACAAGGATTGTCTCTATATAGAAATCAACCATGGTCAACCATGTTTATTTTAGGGTTTATAATATTCATGTTAGGGTTTATATTTTTATCCTTTAGGTTTATTATTCCCTTGGGTTTATAATATCAATCCCTTTGGTTTATTGATCTAATGGTTCATATTCCTAGGGTTTAATATTATTCAACAATGGTTGACCATAATCAACCATGTTCAACCATGGTCCGATGTCACATTGTGACAAGGATTGTCTCAATATGAAAATCATTCGTGATCAACCATGTTTATTTTAGTATTTTTAATCTTTATATTAGGGTTTTTATATCTTGGTTATATAATATTAGTCCTTGGGTTTAATATTATTTGCTTGGGTTCATAATCCCTTGGGTTTATTGTTCCTTTGGGTTTATAACATTAATCCATTGGGTTTTTATTCCCTTATGTTTATAATATCAATCATTGTCAACCATTGTCAACCATTATCAATCATGGGGTGTTAGTATTAATCCCTTGGGTTTATTATTCCCTTGGGTTCATAATATCAATTCCTTGGGTTGATTATTAACTTGGGTTTATAATATCAATCATGGTCAATCATGATCAACCATAACCAACCATTGCCAATCATGGTGAGATCTCACATTATGACAAAAATTGTGGACGACAGGGAGACAACTTCTTCAGAGGAAAGAAACCAATGGATAGCATGGAGTCAACTTATGCAGGTTGTGACTGTAGAATTGGGAAGATTATAGTCATAACGACCCTTTCTATATGGAAAAGTAGCATAGTGCTAAAACAATCTTGTCTATGGAAGGGGTAGGATAACATAGATTTAAGGGTTTTACTGATTTCTCTGTTTATTCAAACCACTTTAAGGGTTTTCAATTATTGTAGCTAAATAAGTAATAGTTGACTGTAATAGGCTTTAAAATTTTATTCCAGATCTGCAACAATTCATTTACTATCTTTTTTGTCAAGATTTCAAAAGCAGATATATTAATGTTCAATACTTTGGATTTCTATGATTATGTTTTTCCTATATATATTTTTTAAACCTTCAAAACTAGATGGTAGGCTCAATACTAGTAAACTTATATCATTAAGTTTTGCATTATCACATTGTAAAATGATATAGAGCGAGCAAGCAATAAAATGTACAGTGCATACCTATAAATTTTTCCAATTCTCCAGCGTAATATATAGTGCATTCATTTAAATTTTTACTATATATTTTATAATTTTGTTTTCTTCGATTCGCATGTTGTTTCAAAGTGAAAGGAAAATACTATTAATCATTTAGTACCTAGTGCTCTCGAAACAAAAATTCAATGTTATGATATTCTTGATATAGTATTGAAACCACCAACAGAAGTAAATTTCGTAATGGAGTAATCAAGCCCAAAAGTAATGTTGTTAGTATTATTATCAATGCATTTCACTGTGCTAGTAGTTTTATTACTTTTTTTTTGTTTGAGGTGAAAGATAACTAATTTAATTTAATATAAATGAATTTTATCAATTTAAAAAAAAAAAATTAGAACTTGTATCTAAGGCTAAAATGTCTTAGCCTGTATTCAATATTGTATAATGTATAGATTATGTGTTCTAAGAGTTTCGTGTGCCTGTGTTTATGCTTTTGTTCAATTATGCTGTATATATGTGCGAGTGACTTAAATT
>APFE031260595.1:0-17162 GCA_000404065.3 Pinus taeda
TCAGAGGCACTCTAAGGAGAAAAAAGTCATTCCCCCAATTTTAAAATTTGTTGGGACAAGATTCAATGCACTGGTTGAAGCAACCACTCAAGTGCCAACGCTCATTATTGCACAGACAGAATAATTTGGAAACATGGGATTCAGTGATGCTACATAAGAACCGATGCTTACCAGGGAACGAATTGAAGAAGTGGTGATGGATGCTAACCCTACAGAGCCACCAGAGGAAGACATTTGCGTTGACGCCACCCCACAAGGGTTTGAGTCAACTCCTGAACAAAGAATGGATGATCGGGTGGAAGAGAAATCACAGGAGAAAAATGATAAGGATGGTATGCCACAGGTTGCTTAGACAACTCGAGAATTATTGAAAGACACAATTCCTATTGAAAATGACCCATCAGAGCCAGAGGTAGTTCTGGAACATATGGAAGAATAGGAAGGGGGAAAAGAAGTTGAGAATGTTGAACCCACGACCACAGTAATTCCGGAAGGAGATGAAGGGGACAAAATTCAAGTTGATAAGAAAATAAAAGAAGTGAGAGTGAAGGTGGAGTCGGTCGACACCTGTGCCGATGATCCACTAGGCCCCACACCAAATACAAGACCAATAGAGTAGGTCATTGCCAAGCAAGAATTCATTAAACAATGTGCATGAAGGAGACCTCCCCTTAAGGAAAGGTATCAGTTTCATTTTAATGAACTTATGCAAATAAAAATAGACAATATGATATTGAGGAAAGGGTGTTGCACTTGCAAAGGGAAGCAAGAAGGTACAAGAGGAAAATTACAATACTTAAGACTAGAGTTGCTCCCTCAGTAGCTCAGACTGGAAACAATCCCACTATTTCTGTTGTGGTGCAAACAGAACCTATAAGCCATTTATGTGAGGCTCGGGAATTCATTTTGACTCCCAAGATTCAAAAGTGGTAGGCTGTGACTGTTCGTCTTCAATAAGGAACAATTGTTATGAAGATCATAAGGAAGAAGTAAACAGAGTTCACAACCAAGCTGCAAAAGTCATAACTGGTTACGTAGACCAGTTGGATAGGGAGATGCAGAAATGAGAAAAACTTTAGAAGAAGGTTGAGCAACTGAGAGAGTAGGTGTGAACGCTAAAAGCTGATAAGGAGGAAATCTTTACCTTAACACAGTAGGTAATGTCTTGTCAAACCCCTACTCATATTTATGCTTTGTTTTTTCATGAACAATACCTTCTCTTTTTCCTGGAAAGTATTCGTCACGAGATCAGCCATGAAATCGAAGACCCTATATAGTTTCTTCGTATTATAAGACTTCATGATGTCTTGAACCAACATTTCATGTGTGAACTTTATATGCATGATTATTTCTTAGAAAATGACCAAGAATTCAACCCAGTACCCTATGTAGGGGATATTCGACTAAGAGCTTTTATGTCCTACACCATCAATCAAGTCAAGTGGAAGAAGGCCTTTGATACATTCGAAGCAAATCAATATTCTAGGCCTATTTTTATTTGAAAAGAGAATTGTCAGTCCAACACTATTTATAATAGGCATGCTACTTTCTTAAGGATTGAGGGGCATGCAGAACAGATATTGGTGACTCAGAAGTGGTGCACTAGGTTATGCATGACACAGGTGGTTACTTGTCAGAACGAGGCTCTGCATAACTATCAGAGGAGATAGATGTTGTCATTATTAGCTTTCAGAGACTGAGAACCCTTTAGGGCTCCTAAATATGCCTGATCACTGGAAAGATTGCCACAGTATATTGCCCGCATCTATACTTGAGGGGTCTATTGGATGGGTTTGAGATTCAAGTTTCCCATCCTTTGGATACCAGCAAATCAATACACTCATGCCTACAGTGTAAACAGTGGTTGGTGGAAATATATCCTACTGTCAGATGGATAAAAAAGCCCAAGGACATATATGGCTGAGAAATATGATCTTGCTCAGCTGCATGCTGATCATAGTCGATTCAACCTAAACCTGTGAAGGTGACAGGCTGCATGATGACATGCAACAAGACCAATTGGGGGGAGATGTTGGGAGCTAAACTTGCATGTTTTTACTTACCTTTTTATCATATTTCTCTTCACATTTGCACTCCTAACTAAGTTATTTCATATCATAAATCATGCAGGTATACCTCTAATTATGTCGTTATGAATTAATTAATCATTGAAGCATAGTCTAGGGGATTATTACCAAAAGTGCTTGTTAAACTTTATCTAATGTGCAAATTTCCAAGTCAAATGACTAAATTTAATCATTAAGATGGCAACACTATTGTCAAACATCAGTTGTAACGATGGAACTGATCCAGACTTAATATTTCTATCTTTTGTATTTAGTGTTGTCTTATTACAACCATTATGTAATCACATGCAATATTTACCTTAATCTCAAGAACTGTTTTGTATAAGAGAGGAAGAGAGTTTGAAACAAAGGGTTGGCATACGAGAGAGTTGAGCTTTGTAACAATGACTTTTATATTAATAAAATTTATAGCTTTCTGATCTTTCTCTGAGTTCGTGACTTCATTACAACCCTCATTAGGGAGTTGGGCCCACTCTCCTGATCAGGTGTTGCTGAGATAGTGTGTTCTTAGTTTTCTTCTCATGTATGTATTTCTTTTTCTCGCTATGATGGTTTGATGTAAATGTTGTGAATTGAATTGTTGTTACAATTAACTATTGTTGTCCTATTCATTTGCTGTTACAAATAAAAATTGTTGTCATTTCCATTTGTTGTTACAGTTGTTTATTGTTTATCAATGAATCCTTGACCAATTTTGGGTTGTACAATTGCTCTTGCATATACTTTGCACATTAGCCTTGCAATAACCAGTAGATCCCAGATTGATAATTAATGTGGGAAAGGGTTGAATAATATCATTCACACTTGGACACTGATAGGTGTCCTCTTGTTTCCCTCAACACTTGTTATGAGGTGGTTAAACCATAAACTAGGGTCCTATGGATATGTGTTAACCACAATGCTAAATTAATTCATAGAACAAAGGTACTATGTATAAGTTCTAGTTACCAAGATGAAATGGTCTAACAACATCCAACATAAATATAAGTCCCATGTGAAATTTCTAGCTATGATGTTGAAGTTTCTAGTGTCCCATGTGGAAATACCAACTATAATATTGAAGCAATCTAAGGAGGTCATCCATAGATCCCAGTCCTAGGTCCAAGAGCTCATGCTTACTCCTCACTGAATATACTTAACATTAATGCTTAGTTGGGAATATTTCTCCAAATTCCTAACACAATCATGTGAATCCAAATATATAAATCTATCCATATAAAAAAAATTGTCCATAAAAGTCCAAAATGTTGAATGTGGATTTGAAAGAAACACTACCACTAGAGAATAGGAAAGTCATAAACTAGTAGTATTATTTGAATATTGACTTCCATCCATGATGTTTCTACACAAGGTAGAGTAGAGTCATCAAATAGAATGTTAAATTAGTTATGATCCCAAAAATGACAATTATCCGTCTATTAATCATCACAAGCATCATACAACTCAAACTAAAACATATCATTCTCATTTTTACTCTTGATTCATGAAAGGATATGTGGTATCTATAATACATATATCCTCAATTTTATTAAGTATATTTTTCATATCTTGGTATCCCTTATATAGACACTAAAGAGTTTTTTTAACCAACATTTATTGCTCCCATAGCATGTTCCATGAAATTGACTTTGTGAGGTCTATAATGCACTTGATGTTGATTAGAAGCATAACATATAAGATGTCAAATAAAAGCCCCAAAAATCCTATTTCAATGGTGTTGGTATTGTTGCAATTTGAGCACATTGCAAAAAGATACATGCTACATATTCACATTTCCATCACAAGAAAACCCTTAAATAGACAATAGTTTCAAAGTGACCATGGAGTTTTGTAATTGTGGTCTTGATATCAAATTAGAGAAATATCACAAGAGTAGTAATCATTTTACATTAACTTTCTCAAACCCTAACTACATTAAGGAACTCCATTGAAAAGTGAATTTCTTCGAAACCCTAGTTTAATTTTTAGGTTTTCGTATGCAAGATGAATTTTACAAGAAAAATGACAGTGCATTTTGAATAATACATAAAAGAGATGAAATCCTTATAGAAAAATATTTGTAAATAATTTCACTATATTCATTTAAAAGATGATGCAAAAATATGAAGAAATCTTCATAACCATGACAAGATGAAGACACTTTCAAATAACAAAGATGAGAAGGTATTTTGGACAGGTGGTATCATGTTGGGAAGAGAGCATGAATGGTTTATTTTCATGCACAAACATCCTCTTGTAGGTTAATGAATGTATTCAACAATAAAATGTTATTATTTATATAAACTCTAGTAGAAAACATAATCTACAATGTTAACTTGGAGAAAAGGCTACAAATTCCCACAATGAATATTCAAACCACATAGGTAGAAGATGAAAATGTTCAAAACTTTATAGATTTGAATGTTACCACGATAAATATGTTTTTTATTCAAATTTTAATGCTATAGATATGGATGCTGTGGATATTGTTTTTATATATTCTTGGATGGATTCAGTTGGTATAATTAATATGAATGTGCAAAAGAAGTTTTTGTACAAGAAAAAAAATTACATTACACAATATTTCTCTTATAAAATTAAAAAGGATCCAAGTGGGTAGTTGAAGAAGTCCTTCAGAGAAAATAGTTAGAAAACCTACTAACACATTAGATGAAGAGTTCAATTTTGAATCAAAAGAAGAACTTATAGAAGTAGAGGAAGAAAATCCTTAAGAAGGGCATATAAGTGAAGAGGAAGCTAAGGAGATAAGTGAATCAAAAGAACCATAGAGTTAAGAGTCAAGAAAAACTAATAGATAAGTTTGTATTATATCACCACTCTCATCACTTAGAGAAACAACAATGATCAAAGCAAGGTAATCAACATCAACAAACTTACTAGATCAACATGGAACAAGAAAGATAACTATTTTGGAGGCACATGTAGAACTAAAAGAAATGTGTGGAGATATTAGAGTATAAAAATAAAGAAACGGATCTTAAAGAGAATTTAGGATCAATATCAAGGAGGAAAGACTGCAGTTATACCCCATATCCACATTTCACTAGGATGGATGGATGCTCATGCATGGTACCAGTTGACTATATTTCTTAGTATAATATATTATATGTTTCTTCCCATGTTTTGGGGATGAAACATGCAAAGAGAGAATTCACTAGGTACTTAGAGTCTGTACTCAATAATGTAATTTGGCCTCATTAAACAATTTTCTCTAAATAGTTTGTTGGTATGTGTACTTAATAATGTATTGTTATCTCATTAAAGAAGGCACATTAGGTTGTTAACATTCAATAAACATAAAATGGGCCAATGCTTAATATAGGAGTTACAAGTTGTTATAGTCATAGTTTGTTACAAGCTATTTATAAGTGTATTTAGGAATCTCATGGGAATATGCATGGGTAAGTGATAAATAGGGGAAAGGAAGAAGTATATATAAGGGTTGAAGAGTCATCCGATTTCTTGTTATTTTGGGAAAATTATAGAGTGTGAGGAAGACTTTTCTTAACAAAATATTTTATAACATTCCATATGAGAGACCAATTGTGGAATGTTGTTTATAAAGCCTAGAAATTGAAATGATTTTGCAGAGCTAGAAACCTAACTACACTTTTGCTTGATAGGGTGGATTATTGTTCCCACCAAAAACAAGTGATAAAGAATGTTTTGGAAGCATCTTTCTATTACCTATATCTATAATGTTTAAATGGATAAAATGATATGACTTAAAAGTCTTAGTTAAAGTTTATTAAATATTATTTTTAGTATAAAAGTTAACAACTAATAATTATAAAATAAATTACTCATTATCTAGTGTGACAATTGTTTTATATTTATTTTATTTTTTAATTAAAAGAAATTATATGCAATGAATAATCAACAATGCCAATTTATTTAATATTTTAATTAAAAAAATTATATACTATAATGAAGGACAATACAATTAAACTGAATATATTTCTCCTCTGCACCTATTTTAAAGTTGAAAACATAAGGGAAAAAACCTAAACTAACATTTTGAAGTTTTAAATAAACCCTACATTATATTCTCAAATAAATTATTTCTTTATTTTTATAATAAAATTTATATTAAAAAATAATATAATATTAATGTGCATCAAAATAATATTTCAAATTATTTATTTTAAATAATATTTAATCAAAATTATCAAATTTAAAATTAATATAAATTAATGTGCAGGAATGATATTATTTAATTGAATAACACCCTAAATTAAATTATCAAATTTAAATCAATAGTACATCAACTTACATCAAGATAACTCTTTATGAAATAAAGTTATTAAAAAAAATAAAGTTAACTCAATTTACAATTTAAAAATAGTTATTTATTTGAGTGAAATTCAAAATGAATTATCAAATTAATTGAACGTCAATTTACATAAAGTATTTAGGTTTAAAGTTTTTGTACGTGACTCTCATGATTATATTTATAAAACCATTTTGTTTAAAAAGAAAAAAATGAATTAAATCATATGGTGCTGGCCGACAAGTCAAGTTTGAAAATCCTTTTTTAATTTTCCTTTAGACATATGCTTCGAGATTTTAAAAGGATCAAATCCTTTTTAGATGTACAATTTTTTTACATAGCAAAAATTTTACCAATTAAAAAGAATCGGTATTATTGTATATTTTTTAATCCTAGTAAATTAGTGATATTTTAAAGTAATTTAAAAAAGTATAGCATCAATTTTTTTATATATTCAATAATCAGTAATCTAAAAATATCAATAATTTACCTATGATATATAATTTAACAAAGATAAAAAGTTCAAATTTTTATTATTATATGATATATAATTTAGCAAAAATAAAAAGTCCAAAGTTTTATTATTAAAAAAGAAATTCTATTTCATAAATAATTTATTCTTAAAACCTTGTCACAACTCAATATATCTTAAATATTAAAATTAAATGAAAATATACTAAATACTAAAGTCACCGTCCTATGTCAAGTGGGCACTAGATAACCCTAAAAATGTGAATTTAATTTTATTGTCACTAGTTCTTACCCTCACCACACATTAAAACTTTACAAAGAAAACCATATCCCAAAAACAACTTATTTTTAAAACTTTGTCACAACTCAATATATCTCCAAGATTAAAATTAAATGAAAATATACTAAATAGTGAAAATTAAATGAAAATATACTAAATAGTGAAGTCACCATCCTATGTCAAATGGGCACCAGATGACCCTAAAAATGTGAACCCAATCTCATTGTCACTAGTTCTTACCCTCACCACATATTGAAACTTTACTAAAAAAAAGTCCATATCCCAAAATAACCTACTCTTAAAACTTTGTCACAACTCAATATATCTCAAAAATTAAAATTAAATAAAAATATACTAAATAGTAAAGTCACCATCTTATATCAAATAAACACCAAATAACCCTAAAAATGTGAACCCAATCTTATTGTCCTATAATTCTTACCTTCATCCACACTGAAACTTTACTAAAAAAAAAAACTTATCCCAAAAATAACCTACTCTGGTCACAATTTAATATCTCAAAAATAAAAATTAAATAAAAATATACTAAATACTAAAATAACCATCCTATATGAAATAAACACTAAATGAAATAAACACTAAATGACCCTAAAATTGTAAACCCAATCTTATTGTCCCATGGTTATTACCCTCACCACACACTGAAACTTTGGAAGCGTTTTATAACGACGGAGCTTATCCAGAACATGTGTAGTATAACAGTAAAACTTATCAATAATAGTGTTGTGTACCAGATTGATGGAAATTTTGGTCCCAAGAAATGGCATCTAGCATCTAGGGTTTGTCACATCAAACGTCAAACGCAGAAGATCGTAATCATTCATTCAAATTTAATTAATCATTCATTCAAATCAAATTAAATATCGAAATATTCCCCTATGGTTATGCGGCCCAGTAAGGATCGAAATATTCCCCATCGCATTTCTCTCTATGTAAATATTCTACTATTTCCCTGACGGAGAATCCTATTTCCACCTCTATCACATATTTAATGAGCCCTGACATGCTGGGGCGATAGCGTAATATAACTGGCCCCGTGATGACCACCAGAGAAAAAAAAACAGCGCGTGGTCATCACGGGGCCAGTTATATTACGCTATCGCCCCAGCATGTCAGGGCTCATTAAATATGTGATAGAGGTGGAAATAGGATTCTCCTTCCCTGACTGAAGGCGTGTCTCTCGGGAACATAATTCAATAACATTCCGCAATTAGAGGGAAGATTAGAGACGCTCTTTCCTATAAGTCTATACAGGCTTATCATGAATTCTTGGCATTGAATTGGCACTAGGGGTTAAACCCCTCTTTGTTGGCTATTCCATCGGCCTGTATTAAGCTTCTGGCAGATTTTATCATATTGTTGTCTATGATATGGAGACTACAAAGTCTTGTAATTGTGTAATTGTTTTTGTGATCATTGCTTTGGGCTTCAGATCACAGGCATGGGCTACGTCTGATGATGAGGAGATTAAACCTTATATTGTTTACATGGATAAATCCATGAAGCCCGATCATTTCAGCCTCCACCAACACTGGTATACTTCAATGGTAGACCAGGTTTCAGGATCCAAATCGGATCCCGCTGCTATGTTATATATGTATGATACCGTAATGCATGGCTTTTCTGTCAAGCTGACCAGCACGGGAGCTCAAGCTATGGAGAATATGGACGGATGCCTGGCTGTATTTCCGGATTCAGTCAGTAAACTCCATACTACTAGGACCCCGGATTTTATGGGTTTGAGCTTTGGTGATGGTCTATGGCCACTGTCACATTATGGTGATGGTGTTATCGTGGGCATGCTGGATACAGGAATATGGCCTGAGAGCAAGAGCTTTAGCGATCATGGCCTAATTGCTCCCGTGCCTAAGAAATGGAAGGGAGAATGTGAAGTGGGTTCTGGCTTCAATGCTTCCCACTGCAACAACAAACTCATTGGAGCCCGCTACTTTATCAAGGGTTATGAAACCATGTACGGTCGTATTCACGAAAAGGAAGATTACAGATCTCCTCGAGATGCCGACGGTCATGGTACGCATACTTCCTCTACTGCGGCCGGCTCAGAAGTGCCTGGTTCGAGCCTTCTTGGTTTCGCCAGAGGGACGGCCAGAGGGATCGCTACCAAAGCTCGATTGGCCATCTACAAAGTCTGCTGGGCAGTTGACTGCGTTAGCTCCGATGTGCTCGCGGGAATGGAGGCGGCTGTTTCGGATGGAGTTGACTTGCTATCACTCTCGCTTGGCCTAGTTACCGCCGTTCCTTATTACCGCGATCCTATAGCGATCGGAGCTCTGGGAGCCATTGAGAAGGGTGTTTTTGTCTCGTGTTCGGCTGGTAATTCAGGGCCTTTTGCGATTTTCAACACGGCGCCATGGATAACCACTGTAGGCGCCAGCACCATTGACAGAGAGTTCCCGGCTCCCGTCGTGCTTGGCAACGGAAAAAGCTACATGGGTTCCTCCCTGAACAAACGCAAGGCCCTGGCCAACGAGCAATTGCCTTTGGTATATGGGAAAACAGCTTCGAGTAAGGAGACTGCAATGTTATGCGTCGATGGAAGCCTTGATCCCAATATGGTCCGTGGAAAAATTGTGCTCTGTGATCTTGGAGGAAACACAAGGGCAGAGAAGGGATTGGTCGTGCGACGAGCTGGCGGTGCGGGGATGATTCTGGCGAATCAACCTGAACAAGGGGACGATTCGTCGACCAGTTGTCATTTGTTGCCGACAACGAGGGTCGATTCCAACGCCGGGGAATACATAAAAGTTTATATCAACACCACCAGAAATCCTGTGGCGACTATTAAAACCGAGGGACTGACAGTTGTTGGTAAAGCACGAGCTCCGGCCGTAACCGCCTTTTCGTCAAGAGGGCCGAATGCAGTCGTTCCGGAGATCCTCAAACCCGACCTGATTGCTCCAGGAGCCAATATTTTGGCGGCCTGGACTGGGCACGAAGGGCCAACAGGCTTGCTTTCCGATAAAAGAAAAGTAGATTTCAATATACTGTCTGGGACTTCGATGTCTTGCCCACATGTGGCCGGCATCGCAGCGCTTCTACGCGCTGCTCATCCGGAATGGACACCCGCTGCAATAAAATCGGCTCTCATGACATCTTCTGTACTACTCGACAATCGCAAAAGCCCTATAAGCGACTCATTCACCTTTTTACCTGCAAACGCCTTTGCAATGGGCGCGGGTCATGTGAATCCCAACGCTGCCTTGCATCCTGGTCTCGTCTATGATCTTGGAATCGATGACTACGTTAGCTTTCTGTGTAGCCTTAATTACACAGCAAATCAAATTCATATGCTAACAAGGAAGGCAATATCCTGCCCCAAATTGCCCTCCAGGCCTGGAGATCTCAATTACCCCTCATTCTCCGTGTTGTTTAAGCCAAGTAATTTAATTCATGTTACTAGGAGAACCGTGACTAATGTTGGGGGAGCCCCCTCTGTATATGAAGTCGCAGTGGAGAACCCTGCAAATGTAACTATAATCGTGGAGCCGAAGACGCTATCCTTCAGAAAACGAAATGAGAAGGCGAATTACACAGTGAGATTTGAAAGCAAAATAGCATCTGACCAGAAGTCTAGCGTTCGCCCAGCGTTCGGCCAAATTCTATGGAAATGTTTGAAAGGTGGAACGCAGGTCGTTCGCAGTCCGGTAGCCATAGTCTGGGAAGACGACGAAAAATGAACCGTCTAATACTATTATGGAGTAGTCGCCTACAGTGGTTTCGTATAGTATTCCGACAGCTGTGGCCCTCACTAGTTTGAATTGTACTCGATTGAATAAAAGTAGATTCGATCCTTGTTCAGGTCCAGACAAATCCACTGGTCTTTTCTTCCGTTCTACCGCTTATAGTAGGTAACTTCCCTCCATTATCGTCTGCATGCTTGGAATCTTGACATTGCCATCGAAGGTAAAATGAAAATTTGACCCCGCTGGTTTTTAAGCTGTTATACACAAATTCATTTATAAGTTGATATTCCAGTCATTTATTATACAAATTCATTTATAAGTTGATATTCCAGTCATTTATTATACGTGCAGTTATTATTTATAGTAAAAATGTTTCAATGAGTTTTGAAAATTTTCAAAAGATTTTAAAAAATTTATTAAAGTTCTCAAAAATATATTATTGATTTTTTGAAAATTAAAATTATTTTTTTAAAAATAGAATGGTTAAAAATAAAAACTATTTAAAAATAATATAATATATAATATATATATATATATATATATATATATATATATTATTTATATTATAATATCAAATATGACAATCGGTAAAAATATCAAATCTCAATATTTATGAAAATTTCATTATACTGCATTGGGGCTTACATTGTGACAATGACATGGGGGCTTAATGTCTTTGAAATTTTATATGTTTATGCGATAAGTTAATGTCTTTGAAATTTTATATGTTTATGTGCACAGAAAGATATGGCTAATAAGAGTTATGTTCTTTAAATTAAATTCCTTATTTTGATAAGGAAAAGTATAGTTTGTTAATTTCTTTGTGAAGTATTGCAAAATTCTTTGAAATTTTATATGTTTATGTGCACAGAAAGATATGGCTAATAAGAGTTATGTTCTTTAAATTAAATTCCTTATTTTGATAAGGAAAAGTATAGTTTGTTAATTTCTTTGTGAAGTATTGCAAAATTCTTATGCATTAAAATATTGCAGGGATATATGTTTTTTTGAAAAATTTTGCTTAATTTATGTAAGTAAAAGCAAAGTAGCTTTGTTATTTTCTTGAAAGAAATTATACTAATTCTTTTACATAAAAGCTAAGTAAATATGTAGTTTATGTTAGGAAGATTACATGTGAATCTTGTGTGTCATTTCCTTGGAATAAATTACACAAGATTCTTGCTAAGTATCCAAGATATCCTCTTGAGAAAATATGCATGAAACATGTAAAGTTCTTGAGAAGATAATAGTTATTTTTCGAAGTTTATTGTGAAATAAATAAGCATTGCATGCATGAGACGAATAGCTAATGAGTTAGATTCTCTTGTAAGAATATAAGATTATTTTTAGTTTCTTGAAGGAACATGCGCTTCTAGGCACATAGATAATCATTACTAAATTTTTTTTTGAAGAAAACATATGTTTTACATGCAAAAAAACAATAGTCATGAAGATAGTTTCTTTTTAGAAAAAGAGTTCATAGTTGTATGTATGAAAATAGTGGCTTTTACGATAGATCTCTTGAAACATAAATAGATTGTTTTATTAAAAAATGCATATGAATATTGTTCATACAAGAACAAGAATGCATGCTTGTTTCTTGAAAAGATTATGTGAATTGAAGTAAAGGTCATTGTGTTAGGAAAAACACATGTTGCATGCACAAAAGGGTGGCCATTGTGACATAGAAAATATGTTTTTGAGTGTAGATAGAGAAAGTTATTATGTTAACTTTCTTGAAAATAATAATCCCTTGACAATATTGCCTTGCTAGATGAATTGTCTCAATTTCTTGACTTCGGTGCATAAAAGGTTAAGTAAACCTTTTTATTGTTGCCTGGTTTTTATGCATTAATGATGGGTATCTACGATAATTTCTTCAAAATTAAGCATGAGAAACTTGCATGTAGAAATATAGAGAAACGATGTTATATTGACTTCCTTTTGAAAAAGAAGTAAGTAATTATTTAGGTGAAAATAATAGCTAATGATGGTAGAATTATAGAGAAGTGAATATGGGTTGAGTACACTAAAGAAGGGCTATTATGATCAACGCTTGCATGCACAAGAATATCCATGGTGTTTTAAAGATATTTTCTTTGCATGGATAGATGTTGAGCTATAGAAAAATTATATGTGGTTACTTTTAATCTATCATAACTATTATCTTAGTTTCTTTTGGAATATGATGTATATGTGTGTAAGACTTATGTTAGCGTTCATTTCGAAATAATATACATTTGCATGTAGGAAACAACAACATGTTGTGTTAAGCCTACATTGGAAAATATCATTTTTGAAAGTATATGCATTTGCATCCATAGGAACAACATTCATTATGTTAACTTCCTTTACTTATTTGCATGCACCAAAAGTAATAATTGAAGGGTTGGTTCTTTTTTTAAAGTTTAAGTAACTCGAATGCACGATGTGTTAGTTTCCTTTAAAGGATTTTTTGGACATTGTAATGATTTGTATTGTACGAATGTGTGTGTATGCAAGAAGGGTCATAGTAACGTGGTATTTATTTTCACATGCTTGATAATTATTTTCTTATAATTAATGTATGAGAACTCTTGTTAGAAGAAGAATGTTGTGACATTATCTTAACATCTCATGTATTCACATGAATAAATGTTAAAGGATCACTTTTAAAAAATGATTATTGGTTGATTAATGTTTTATCTAAGAATGATATCAAAGCTTGTTGACAACAAAAATGAAAATAAATGATGGTGACTTGTGAAAATGATATATTATGTTTAACATTGTGGCAGGGAAAGAACTAATGGTCCATGCAGATGAGTGTGAGCTGCGAGATAATCCATTGATGAAAAGTACCAGGCCTTGAAGGAAATACTCAAGGGTTTCTGAATAAATGAGGACATGATAATTGTAATAGCTTATAAGTAGTTGTGTTTGAAGGAAATACTGAAGGTTTTGTGAGTAAATGAGGACATGATAATTGTAATAGCTTATAACTAGTTGTGTCATTTTTGAGACAAGATTCTTTATTATATTTTATGACAATGGGTAAGGGATGGACTCCCTTATAAGCCATTGAGTGAGGGGTATAAGTAGTTGTGTTTGAAGGAAATACTCAAGGGTTTCTGAATAAATGAGGACATGATAATTGTAATATCTTATAAGTAGTTGTGTTTGAAGGAAATACTGAAGGTTTTGTGAGTAAATGATTACAGTAAATGAGGACATGATAATTGTAATAGCTTATAACTAGTTGTGTCATTTTTGAGACAAGATTCTTTATTATATTTTATGACAATGGGTAAGGGATGGACTCCCTTATAAGCAATTGAGTGAGGGGTGAACACAAGCCATTGAGTGAGGGGTGAACACCCTCACAAGCGTTTAATAATAAAATTAAATGTTTGTTAGTTTTCACCCTACAGGGTTTCCATGGTATATCGGTGTTCAATGATGTGATTGCTTATTGTGTTAGTTTGATGATGTCGATTCCTCGCATGATGTGATGTTCATAATATCAAGTATGTGATTTGGTTGAAGGAATCATGAAATGGATGCAAGGTTACATCAGAAAGTTTATGTTAATATGTTACAACAGTGGTCGTAATGGTTACGTAATTTACTATTCGTTTACTAAAGTTACTCTATATAATGATGATGATTCTACCTAATGGTTAATGAGGAATCTGGAATATTAATTTGGATAGTTACTCATGGTTAAATTTCATAAAAAAAAATATAACTCCATGCTGGAATATTAATTTGGATAGTTACTCATGATTAAATTTCGTAAAAAAAAAAAATCTAACTCCATGCATTTTGATGTGAGATTACTGGGGATGTTACAACAGCCCTCCAAACATAGTGAATATTTCAAATTACTTGCATTTACTTTATTGTTTAAGACTAAAGAACTTAGAAGGCAAGTGGAGCCTAATGGAAATTTTGGATGGTAAAGGTTACATAGTGAATATTTCAAATTACTTGTATTTACTTTATTGTTTAAGACTAAAGAACTTATAAGACAAGTGGAGACTAATGGAAATTTTGGATGGTAAAAGTTACATAGTGAATATTTCAAATTACTTGCATTTACTTTATTCTTTAAGACTAAAGAACTTATAAGACAAGTGGAGCCTAATGGAAATTTTGGATGGTAAAAGTTATTATTATGTTGATTTAAAAAAAAAATAAAATTAAAAGGAAATCTTAGAATTCATTGGAGGGATGCTTGAGATAAAATTATTTTTACCAAATAGTTGGGAATCAACTACCTTTTTTTCCTTGGAGATAAAATTTATTCTAAAAGGGAGAAGCTAGGAAGGAAACCAAAAAGGAAGCTGGACACCTGAGATAAAATTATTTTTACCAAACAGTTGGGAATCAACTACCTTTTTTTCCTTGGAGATAAAAGTTGTTCTCAAAGGGAGAAGCTAGGAAGGAAATGAAAAAGGAAGCTAGAGGCATCAAGAAGAAAGGAATGGAATTCTAAAAATTCACAGGAAGTCATGATGAGAAGGCAAGACACTGCTAAAAATTCATAAGGCAAGACACTGCTAAAAATTCACAGGACATTGTGACGAGAAGGCAAGACACTACCTTTAGGTGTTCTCGAACGAGGGAGGGAATCAATGGAAGCCTCAAATTATAGCAAGTCTGAGGTTTAACCTAGGGGGTTTCATTGCTTAAAGACTAATCCTGTTACAAACATTGAAAAAGTTTGTTTTGGTATAAAGAGGTTTAGGGGAGATAAAATGACGTAATTGGATTTGTCGTGGTTGGGTGGTGTGGTACCCCATGAATTCCTTGACAACCCGACAAAACAGATAATTATTTACAACGCATACTAGTCATAGGATTACCATTTGGTTAAATAGATGCGTTTTACTATGTTGGTAAAGAAATATTATAATTTTTATATGATTATGAATGTGTGGACATGAGTGAAAGGTGACCGATCTAGTTCTAGGGTTTAATGAAACTAGTGGCAGAGAGTACCAAGCATCCATGGAGACACAGGGAGGAGGGAGCTCCACTCCCTCCTACAGTTACATGGTAGAAAAGAGAGGAAGAGGAGGGAAAAAGACCAAACCTCCACAACCCTTGGAGGTCAAGAAAAAAGACAGTTACATGGTAGAAAAGAGAGGAAGAGGAGGGAAAAAGACCAAACCTCCACAGCCCTTGGAGGTCAAGAAAAAAGACACATAAACTCAAAAGGCGAAAGGTAGCAAAACCAATGCAGATCAAGGGACCCACAAAGAAGACTATAGAGAGGAGAAAGAGGAAGACAAAGGCCAAGGGTCAGAGAACAGAGCTAAGATGGGGCTCTGTAAACCCAAGACCACAACTAAACCTCTAGTTATTCTAAACGATCCATCTCTACAAGTGCACAGGGATCACATGGCTAACTATGCCATCATATGTAAATTTATGGGAATCTAGCCATTAGAGAAAGCATTGTACAACTGGAAACCAAAGGGGGAGTTAAATATTCATCTTGGATCCAAAGGTTTTTTCACTGTGGTGTTTACGACCATGGAAGACAGGGACAAAATCTTTGAAGGAAGGCCATACTTCTTTGCAGCTACTGGACTCTATATGAGGCCATGGACAATGAACTTTGTGCCAGAACGAGAAACCTTCACTTCGGTACCGGTATGGATTCGATTATACTCCTTACCTTTAGATTACTAGATGCCAGAGTTTTTAAAAACTATAGGTAATAAATTAGGTCATTTCTTAAAAATTTCAAAGGAAAACCTAAGGGGAAAATATACATCCTATGCTCGTATATGTGTGGAGATGGACCTATTAGGGGCCCTTCCAGATGAGGTCATTCTAGAAGTTTATGATGAGGAATGGGTTCAAGTAGTTGACTATGAACATATCCCATTCAAATGTCACAAGTGTCATGAGCATGGGCATTTATCTAAAGACTGTCCCCTCAATCGAAGGGAGGAAAACCTAAATACCAACAAAGGAAAACACTAGATAGGTTTCACTAAAGTAGGAGGGAAAGGAAAAGGAGGAGGAAGGAAGACACAGAAGAACCCTAGTGTGAATGATAAAACAAAAAGTTACAACAATTTTGGGATCTTAGGAGAAAAAGAAGCTGAGGGAGGGGATAAAGAGAGTACAGAGAATCAGACAGCACGGGGGAAAGAAAAAGAGACCAGCATGGAGCACATTCAGGAACAGAATGAACACAAAATGGAACCTTTGAGTACCATGGAAGTAGAAAAAGACCAGGAAATGACACAAAGTGAAAGTTGTACAAAGGATCAAGATTCATAGGAAATCCTGGAAAGGGAAAACCTAGAGTTGGAAAAGTTTCTAGAATAGGG
>APFE031260599.1:1164-26764 GCA_000404065.3 Pinus taeda
ATTTATCAGATTTGTTGGTGAAATTGGGGATTTAGTGAGTGAAAGGCAGTTAAGAATCTTTCACTATGCTAAAAAAAACATGAAAGTATTGCTTAAGAGCAATTAAGAATTCTTAAATAGTATTTACCATGTTAGGATAAGTTTAGACATGAGCAATTAAGAATTCATATCCATGGCTAATCCAGCAGAAAACATATTTAGAAATAGAGATTGAGCATAGGGTGTTTGAAACAAATCCTGGGCTATTCTTTTTCTCTACTTACTAAGATTATGAAAACATAGGAGTTATGGAATAAACAGGAAACACATACACAGTTAAGAGAAACTTATTGATTCAGCAAATGACACAGGAATTCTGCAACAAAACAGAGCTTTACATATCCATCTTCAGACAGTGTTGGAACCAGAAATCTTCATCAGCAATTTTTATTATCAAAAATTATTCAGTATACCACAGAGCTCTTCAGAAAGAATTGTATTACAATCGACCCTCAATGCGTTATCTGAGGGGATATATATACAAAAATAGGGTATAAAATATCTCAGTAGAAAGTTATGGTGCAATAAATTGCACCACCAACTCTCTTACAAAAAGTAATTGACAACATAAATATAGCTTTTAATGCTGAGGTAGCCGACATTCTTCTGTCAGACAGATTTGACTTTATGGCTCTGGAAAGTAGGCCGTAGAAGTGCTTTTAATCTTGCGTTAATTTTAGCCTGCTATTTGGGTGCATTTCTGAGTCATCTGTATGCTGCTTGCTGTACCTGTATGCTGATCTGCCTGCTGACCTGTCTGCTGATCTTTCTCCAAAAAAGGCAAAAAGCAAAGTGGAATTATCTAGGCAAAATCTCCAACATTGCTCGCCACCAATTAGCTGGGGGTAGCTGATGTCTCCTCATTTTAACCACTGTCTCATCTGCCTCTGTATGTCTATAAAAGTTAGGAGGGACTTCGAACAGATGATTTATTTCATGTTCAATAAAGAACAAATTCTCCAGCTTGTCATAGAGGGATTTCCCAGAGGGAGGCCCTGCTTCTTCTGTGGAGCTGCTGGATGCTGTGATCTGGTTTTCAACATAATTGTTGATCCTTGTCATATATTGATTATATGACAGTAGCTGTCCTGTGCCAGTCATTAGGCTTGGCAGTCCTTTTTCCTGTAGAATAGCCATTTTAGCTCTAAATTCATCTATCTCAACCTTCATCTCCTGACATTTCCTCTCCAGTGTCTGAGTAAAATTCCTTAATGTCAGTACCTTCTTGGCTGTGAGGATTGTATCTGTTCTGCTGCTTATTTGTAGAGCAGCTAATTCCTCTCTAGTGCGGTTATTGAGAAAATGAATCATTTTGGTGGCTTGCTCAGGCATTATTCCCAGGGCTATCCTGGCTCTCTGAATCTCTACATGAGCTATTTCTATTAGCTCCACTTGTTCAAAAATTTCCTGAATGAACCTCCATTAGTCCTGTATAGATTGGTCAATTTTGGCCCAAATAATCTTCTTTATTTCTGCTAGGGTTTTACCTAGCATCAACTCTTTTTCTAGAGTTTTCACTTTGGCCTCCAAGGCCTTTATTTCTCTTTGTTTTTCTGCCACTGTCATCTTTGATTTGTCATAACTGGCCTCCAGCTTGGCCAGTTTTTCCTTGGCAATATTTATTTCCGTGACTTGAGTTTCCAGCTCTTTAACATCCTTCATCAACTCCTTCATGCCCATGCTGGATTCTGCTGTTGCTGTTGCTTCTACTGTTGCTCCTGTTGCTGATGTAGCTGTAGTAGGTGCTGGAGCAGTAGGAGGGGCTGCTGTTGCTTGTGTTGGAGGGGCAGGTTCAAGGTTTGTTGAAGTTTGAGGGGGCTGGGACCCTTGCTTGTCCTGCAGAGCTTTCTCTAACTCTGCCTCCATTTGTAGTATCCTTTGGTTCATGACTAGGAGTAGCTCCATAGCATTATCCACCTGTTTTTCTTGTGCAAGCTCTGTTGTGTCAGGATGGATGGTAGGAGGCAATTTTGCCTGTCTCCTTAATGCAGCAATATCATCCTCTTTTTTCTTCATAAGAGCTCTAACACCCTTTGGGTCTTTTGGGTCATGTCCCAAACCAATAATTATGTCCTCCAAAGTCTTTATTCTGTTGTCTTTTGCGGAGGAGGACAACCTCTCCAAATCAAGCTGTCTGTTTGTGTGCTTTAGGGATTCTTTTAGCTGATGGGCCAGCATTGCCCTGTCAGCAAGTGTTGAATACACCATCTCCCCAGTCTGTTTGTGCAGCTCAATCTGATCCATGGGGTGTATGTCTTTAGCAAAGACCTCTAGGTTTGTCCTGTAGTAATCTGCTGTGGTCTTTGGATGTGGGACTTTGGGCTTCAGATGAGTGAAGATCATATTTTCTTCCTTTAGATCTTAGGCAGCCATCAATCTTTGCATTTTGGCTGGGGTTGTATTCAGGAATTGCTCATAGAGCTGCACCCTTAGCAACTCATTTTGTGCCTTGATCTCTTTGAAGCCTTCTTTAACTGTAGCTGGCTTTTTGCCCTGTTGTCTGGAGGAGGACACCTCCATAGTATGCTGTTGAGCCTGTTCTAGCTGAAATGAGCTAGTGGCAGTCTGTTGGCTCGTTTGTCTTTCTTTGCTTTGGTTTTCTGCCAGCTCTTCACTTATGTCTCCTTCTTCTGCTTCAGGGTCTACCCTCGGCCTCTTGGCCTCTGGTTGCTGTGATGACCCTGTTGGAGGTGGATTTCTTCTTGGTCTCTCTTTTTCCCTCTCTCATCATTGAGAGGAGTATGCAAAGCTGGGTTTTGAGTTTGTTCAGTTTGCTGGGGAGGGGCCTGTCCTGATTGTTGGTCCTTTGAAGTACTAGGCTGCCCTGTTTCTACCTCTTGTTGTTCATCCATCTTCTCCTTTCCTTTTGTTGTGGTTGTTGTTGCTGGAGCCTGCTGGATGTCCTGTGCAGCTGGGGCAGTAGAGGTGTCTTCTCCTGCTTGGACTGGTTGCTTGAATAAAACCTGTTGACAAGAGTCTAAGTCAAGAGTTTTTTCCAAGTCCTTTACATTCTGCTCCATTATTTCTTCCTGAGTCAATTCCTCTACTATTGTTTCAGGCACCCATTCATCTTGATTAGCAAAGTGTTGTACTTGAGGGAGTGGGCATTGCTTATAGGATAGCAGCCTATATTTAACCCTCCTGGCACTGATGAAACCTTCAGGGTCATAAGGGACCCACCAGAAGCTTCTCTTGAGTTTGAGCTGTTGTCCTAGTATTTGGTCAGCTTCTTGCCAACCATCTTTTTTGTTCATGGTAAATGTTATAGCTCTAAATCTCACCAGTATGGTTTGTGATGCTTCAGCCATGGCCTAGGGCAACTCCTCCTTCCAGACCTGGTCATATATCTAAAAAACAGTGTTTTATTCCCTTTACGCGACATTGCCCTGAGTTAAACGCGTGTATACGCGGGTTCATACATACCTAACCCGCGTATATGTATTAAAACACTTAAAAAAATATAAAACTCCTTATTTTCGGGCAGAGATCACGGGTTTTACCTGTTGATCACCTGTTAGTGCCCGTGGCCTCAACTGTCCCCAACCAATTCCTAACTAAAAAACTACTTTGGAATTGGTATAAAAAGACATCAAAGGGAAGGCCTAAAGGAGGAGAGAACAGAGAGAAAGGTTAATATACTGAGTTTTTCCCCCTGATCAGGTCTGAAGACCCTTGTGCCTTCTGCACTTCCCCCATTTGTACAGGAAACCCTTGTTTCCTTGTGATTTGATGTTCATCCCTTAGTTATGGCATCTTGGAGTGAGCCTTGGAAGGAGATATGCTAGAGGCTTGAGGCGGGACGGATCCATAAGGAGGTTGAGCTTTGAGCCTGCAGAGGTTGCTTAGGTGATATTACTCTTTTTGTACTTTCTATTTGTCTATAATAAATAAAACGTCTTGTTTCCCGATATGCTTCTTCTTTATGTTAATGATGTTCATGTTTGAATTTCATGTATGAATGGATGTCTAAAAGTTCATAACTAACTCCTTTCATGTATAACATAAAGATGATTTTTGTATAAATCTTTGTTCATATACTGCTGCATTCTTTGGAATTGTTGGTTTTGCAGGGCAAAGGAGCGGAAGGGACGTGAAGAAGGGTTTGGACCCTTGAGGAACTACTCGAACGTAGGACCTGATGTACGTCCTTCTTACCTTAGATTTAGCTTTTGCTAGCATAATGGCTGTGTGTGTGCATGTTTCTTTGTTTAGACAACTTTCAGTCTGCTAGGGTTCCACCCAAAAGCCCTAGGGGATAAAATCCCTCAACACTTCCTTCTTCTTGTCTCCTCCCATTGAGCCTTACCCCTGGCTAGGACCCTTCTTTTGCTTTCCATTACTTACAAAGGGTATGTTCTCATGATCGTCCTCCTTCGGTCCCTTGCTGATACTACTGATGGAACCTTTTGTAAGACTGAGCCTCAGTGCCTCCTAAGTGAATTCACTCCATAAACAATCCCATCCAAGTAGTGTATCTTGCCCAAAAATAACTTAGACAAAAGTATGCCACTCCTTGGTGAAACCATTGAGATATATATACATTAGCTCGCTTTCTTCAGGTTTCTCACTCATTGTTGAAAGTTCATCTTTGACTGTTGAATTCTAGTGATATAGGATGTAATTCCTTCTCCCTTCTACATCTTGGTCATCCTCAGCTTCTCCTTGAGAATCATTTTACAATTCTCCAATGGATTCTCATACAATTTTATGACAGCATCCCACATGTCATTTGTTATATTCTTGTCTGCAATATGCAAGAATATGTGATCCTGAACCCCATCTAGGATCATCCTTTTAGCTTTGGCCATTTCCTTCTTGAAGGTAGCCAACTGTTGTGGATCCGCTGGCTCTACCTTGACATTTGTAACAAAATCCTTTAGACCATGCTCATCCAACTCGAAGTGCATTTTGGCCTTCCATATGCCAAAGTTAGAGACTCTGTTAAGTCTGTCTTGATCCCTGAGACCTATTGTTCCCATCTCTACAAAACTAAAATATGTTGGAGGTCAATGAATTGGAACTCCCTTTTCTCTTTCTGGCAATTGGTTCTCGCTTGTTCTATTGCTTGCACTCCTCCTGAAATGCACAGATATAGCCTCTAGAAATCCGTACATCCTCATATCTACCTTCAAGTGATACGTATAGCCTTCTTCTACCTTTGGAAGAAATTTTCTCTACCTTCTGAACACTAATCTGGCCTCCATAAACTGATCAAACCCTCTTTTAGAAACTTGCACTACTAGACTAGCTAATTCACACTCTCAAATTCAGCCTCCTACATCTAGAATTTTGATCTCCTCTAAGAAATTGTTGGAAATTCCTTCTATGTGCTTCCTCTTCCTTCCTAATGCAGATCTGCAAATATAAACCCTTGCAACAAATTTTTTCTCCCATATCTACTCTACAAATTGACTTATCTACTTATTGGAATTACCTCCCGATAATACCACTCTCGGTTGTCATAGATTTGGAGAAAAGTCAGACTTATCCTCCTCCTAGATCTGGAAATATTTTTCTTCTCCATTGCAAATTGAACCCCTGGCTTGGTTTACGTAAATTTGGATCGTATGCTTTAGATCTCCCTCTAAAACTACATGATCTTTCTTCTTTCAGCTTAGAGCCTCACATTTAATCCACTACTAGTTTGATACCATGTGGAAAATCTATCATTGCAATAAATTGGAAACTATTCTATAACTGATGTAGTTTATTTGTCTTATGTTAGTTAATTTAATAACAAATCATGAAAATTTCACAGCTGCAATGTTAACAAATAAAAAGAAACTTTGTAGAAACAAACTAGAACTGAGAAATAATGCACACACATAAAAGTGACACTAAATTTTGGACCAACGCCCCCGAAAAAAATCCCGAAGGGAAAACCACTGCAGCAAATGAGGGTTTATATTTTATTATCTTCACCAAATTAGAGAGTACATAGATATTCTTGCCAAAACATTGGAAAATATCAAGAATATTTTCTCTACCATGCCTGCTTGTAGATCGACCTGGAAAGCCTATGTTTCCCTTACAAAATCAAACTTGGCCTCCTCTAGTAAATGCACACAAAAAATGATGCTACAAGAAATACACCCTAATTGGAAAATGAGATTTGTTGATCCTGCATTGCTTTGGTGATCATGCACTCACACTAGACAACTTTTTCTACCCTCCAGATTTGATCTTGACAACTGCAAAAGTGATCTTCTACCTAGATCTGCATATTGGAGAAACTCGCATGACCTTCTCGCTGATAAACTCAGCCTCTCCAAATTTTAGTGGAAATCTCCCCTAGAAACCCTCTCTCCAATTCCTGATGATCCTCTCATTAATGCTATGTTGGCTCAAACTCTTCCCTCACTAAATCACTCCACATTGGGAAATTCACACTTCCCTTCTCTCTTGCTCCTTCGATGTGTCTTCTCCAAGCCCCATCGACTTGCTCTTATAATATTTTTCTAGAGAACCAACGACCAAGATCTAATCGTGATCAAAGGCTGAGATCATATTAGACTTTATCCAAGTTACTTTTTGGAAGTCTCTAGAACATAAGTTGATCTCCTTAATCAATTCACTTTAATTAAACAGTTTTTCTAATTTAGACTTAGGACATTTTATTATAGAGTTAATTAATTTAATTAAGGTGTTTCAAAGCCATATCTCACGAAACCATTTGTGGATATTGGAGAAATCATGTTCCTTAGCCTCTCTAACACTTTAGAGATTATAACACTTGTACGATGCTACCACCATAATAAATAAAAAAACCTAACACTTAGCATATTTGTAGGAAACTCCTTGTTTGGACATGCATTTAAGGTTCCTTTGTCAAGCCACTAATTCTTAAATAGTTCTCTATGTAGGATCTTGAAATATGTTATCCAATTCTCATCCAAGGTCATTTACTCCTCGAAGAACTTGTCATATATCTCAATGAATAAGGCATTGAATAAGGTGATAGGCTTTCCATGATTATCCTTAATCAAGGCTTTTTCATAATCAACACGTTTTATAATCCATTCAATTTTCTTTGCACAAGAAAATATATGGGGATATGTATCCACCTTGCAACCAATTGTTTCTAACAACCATGTATATTTCTAAGTTTGGGTCATTTTGAGGTAGGTTGTCTCTCTAAAAATGATGGTATACCTCTAACCATGCATATGTTATATATCTATCAATTAAGTAGGGAGTTTCCATGAACTTAGGAGTGAGTGGGTTGGTGGGCGGTTGTTCATTTAAGGTCTCAACCATGGTGGATTTGCAACCCTGTTTCGTAGATGCCTACATAATTTCCCTACACAACCCATTAAAACAACACATCCATGATATATATTAGCTCACAAATATTAAATATAAGGAATTATAAGGTGTATGCTTGACATTTCTTGTTTGCTCTTATTGGCCTATTCTTCTACCTTTTGCAACCAAACAGAGGTTCCAAATCTTTGGAGAGAAGGAAAAGGAAAGGCTGGTAAGAGTGACTAGGGGAAATATTCTCAATGATGCCATAACTCATGAAATCACAATTGTGTCCAGGGAGGCTCCATATCACAACAAAAAGATGCTTCTTTTCATTACTGGGGGTGAGGATATGGTTTATGGGAGAGAAATTCATGTGCTTATTCACCTTGAGGAGAAGTGACCAATGCTATTGATTGAAGCTAGGGCCAAGCTTTGATGAATATGTTGGACTAGGGGTTCAAAGATGATGTCTTAGACATGAAACCCTAGGTGATTGGGTAAGATTAATAGAGAAGAAGTAATGATGAAGGGAAGAATGGTAGAAGGCATGGGGTTTGGAAGGTTTCAAGGTTTTAATGGCATGGAAAAATTGACCAAGGGACTAAGAATGAACTTGTGGCTCCTAGGGAAAAACCCTGAAATTCAATCAAGGAGAAAATAAGAGATATTATCTATCTAGAGAGTGACGAAGGGTCCACGAGGGATTCAATCAATGAACCTTTAACATATCACATGCATTTGTGGCATACTAAAAAATACCCTTAATTTGACTACATATTGGAAAATAGCTCTAAAAATCACATTATTTAACCCCCTGCCAATACAAACCCAATACACCTTCCCAATTTAATAAACCTCTACTTTCACTAGATATTGTAGGTATACATTGTTTCATTAACATTTTTTATACCCTTTTATATTTTTTTCATTAACTTTGAGTTCATTTTTTATACATGCCAATATAAAAACCCTGTACCCCCTATTATATGCTCAATATATTATGTCATTTTTTCCTCAATATATATCCCTCAATATGAATGCATGTGATATGGTATTTATCCCCCATTGAAGCCCCCATAGAAGGGTCATGGCTCCATGGTAAATGAGATGGAATTTGCATATTCTTGGGAATGAATGCTAAATTTCCCATTCATTTGAAAACATGAGGGAGGGTGAGGTAGTCTTTGAGAGGGAGAAAGATAGAAGTCAGGAAATTTCATTCATAAAATAAATAAATGAGAAAAAATTTGAAGCTTTGTGGGAATAATTTGACCCATACCTGAGCTGAGTTGGTTGAAACTTGGCGTTGACTGGGAATGATGAAGTATATTTCCCAATAGATTATTTCAATTCTTACAAGAGGGATAAATAATTAAGCAATGTGAGGAATGAGTGTGATATAGGGACTTTTATAAAGTTTTACTTAAGTTTTGGCATGAAAATCTAAGCAATAAATACTCCTAAATTTATAATTTCATTATCACTTGAGCCAAAAATACACTAGAGAGAAGTTGTGTCCTGGTGCCATATGGATGAGAGAGGTAGAGGAAAAGGAGTGTATCATTGGGTTGACATTCATCCCAACCATATAATGCTAATATGACAACTTAAAAAGTAATATAACATTGATTCATGGAGGTTTGCAAGGTAATCTCGATAAGTCTAGTCACCCTTAATTGTTGTATCACTAGGCTAATCAACATTGGAGTGATATTGGGATGAGATAAGCCTCCTCATGGAAATATTGTACTGGAGGGAGGAATTTTAGAATCTAGAAGTCAGGTTAAGTCAATTTGAGAGACTTGCACCATTGGCTAGAGAAAAATGGAGGAACTTTGTCACTGGGCTAGTCATCATTAAAATGATACATTTCTAGAGAAAGCAAGTTTAAGATAAGAAATTTTGAATTAAGTCATTTTTTGAATGTTATATCATTAAGTTGATGAAAAGTGTAGTGATTTATTTATGGGCTAGTTATTGGTAGGGTGATACAATGCTTGAAAAAGCAAGTTTGCAAGACCAAAACTTGAGTTAAATCCTTTTCACTTAGTGTCATCTCACGGGGAAAATCCCTTGTTGGAGGAATATATTGGTGGGATGACCAAGTTCTCAGTGTTGTATCACTAGAATGGTCATCATACTAACTTTTTATTGTTGGGCCATGCAACTTCTAGCCCTTGTATCATTGGGTTGAGTGTTGAACATAATAGAAGAGTGAATTTAGTTAAGGAAAGGTTAATCAAACCTAGTCATGGTATGATGAGACTTTCCAATAGGTGGCAACCTATTTTTCTATAGGCATAGGTGATATTTAAAGAAAATGAGGTTGTGGTTGTGGCCACTACAACAAGCTCCAAATGCTAGCAACCCCCTATTAGGTAGTGACGTTTAAGACCATATTTAACCTCTATGCATGTGACCATTTAACTTCTTGTTTGATATTTCACCATTTTCTCTTAAGGTTCTCATTACAGATATTTATCCACTCATTAAAGGATTATGTGTCTGTAATTTTTAGTTGTATACTTGAGATTTATTTAAGGTGAGAAATAAGATATTTGCACTAATTTACATTGTAGTGGATACATCAATATGTATGTTGGTAGATATGCATCACATTATTACAATACATATCACTATGTACATTGTTGGATGTGTACCACATCACCTATATATATATATATATATATATATATATAATGTGTGTCAATATATATAATATAGGACATTACAATATATAATTAAATGTATAGATTGCTTAATCTACACACATATATATTTTTGGTATACATTATTATTTATATTATTAAATATCATATACATATTCACATCCAATAACCACATACTAATATATCCAATCTAGCAATGTGAGACAATCCCAACAGTATATATATTTGAATATAATATATATAGTGAAGCATATAGTACATCCAAAAACCACATCCTAATTTATATACTATATTGACATGAGACATTTCCAACAACATAAATATTCCATGTGTATCTCACTATGCACAAATTTGTTGAGTGAATAAGCCTTGTTTCATAAATTATTATGCACAATTCAAGTGTTCCACGAGGTTCTTAGGGCCTTCTACATTTTATTTCTTTTTTGTTATGTTTTCTAGTTAAATTTTACTAAATCTAGCAGGAATTTGTTGGAAACATAAGTTTGAACTATATATTCTATGCAATCTAAGTGCTCTAGGAGTTTTTTAGGGCGTTGAATTCATTTATGCATTAAAAAATACATTTTAAACAATGAAAAATTATGATCTTGCAAAAAAATGTATCGTCTTTTAGGTTCCTATACCAATAGGTTTCATCTTTCATGATTGACAGTGGAAGGGCTAAATATGTTTATCATTTCAGGCTACAAAGGTTCCATATTTTGTGTACATGCTATGAAAATAGAAAAAATGAAAAGAGGGTATGCCTTAAAAGAATAATCAAAAGGCAAGAAAATCAAATGGTCAAAGAGAAAAGTGAAAATGAACCCCAAACTAAAGACCAGGAAAGTGGCCAGTCAAAATGCCACTACTATCTTTTGGGCAGTGTCATACTCTGCAAATACTACCGCTAATCATACTTGTTGGGTGGCCCAATAGTCTAAACTGGACCATGCCATGTTTAAATTGCTTGTTGCAGAATAGAGAATGTTTCCTGTCCAAACAGCTCAAGCTTGGCAGATGACTAGCTAGGTAGAGAAATAAAGGTGCCCAACTGCTTAATCTGGGTCCTTGGAAGAAATAAGGGTGTACATTTTTAGATAGGAGGGCAGTCAAAAGAAAAAGAGGACAATCAGGGTCTATCAATTCAAGTGCACCCACTTCAAATGAAGAAAAAATGTTAGGATTACTAGGATGGGTAAGTAGTACAAGGTTGCAGAAATGGAGGGCCATCACCAATTGGCTTATTAAGTGCAAAAAACTCATGCCACTAAGGGTATTGGCATCAAAGCAGAGAGTGGAGGACAAACCATTGGAAGCATGTCTAATTTCCCCTATTTTCCCCCAAACATCATTCACTAACACCCCCAAGGACCTTGAGATCTGCTCAGGTGTCCAGTTCCACTTCACTTCATGACAAGCTACTGGGTCAAACCATGAAGTTTAATCAAGAAACGAAGCCACATTTTTTGTGTAAAAAAACTTTCTTATCATTTCATTTATCTTCAAATCCTAAGTTTTACCTCTTAGAACTTAGTCTTTACCCCTTCACTCACCCCACAAAGTCATATTAACCACTAATGTACTATTTAGCTCCCCAACTACCCCCCTTCCCTAATCCTATTAGGATCTATGAAAAATTCCCAAAAAATATGTATAAATACCCTCCCCCTAGCACTATAGCTATATAACCCTTCTTTGGGAAATATTAACCTATCAGGGGTTAGTATTAGCCCCCCTTTCACCCTAAAACTATGGTTTTGGTCAAAAACTATGGTCAGAGGTCAAAAAAATACGAAACCCCGCCCTTACTAAACACCTTTATCCGCCCAAAATTCATTGATTATAATGTTTTTTATTGAAACATTTAAAAAATGGGCGCGCATTAACCCATAAATCCAAATCCTAATGTTTCTACCCACCCCCGCGCCCAATTTATTTAGAAATATTAAAATATTGCGTGGGTCCCCCTCCGTTAATAGTCGTCACATCGGGATCACCGCCCACCGCCCGATCACCGACCCCGCCCATCCAACGGTGGGCGGTCATTCTTATGGAGAAATCACCCGACCTTTTGCGTCCAGGGGATTGGCGGTATTGCCGCCAGACCCCCGCCACGCGTCGGCCTCCCACGGTGTTCGGAGCCCCCCCCCCCCTTGAAACCACTTACCACCCTTAGGCCCTTTGGGGAAACCACTTACCGCCCCGTCCCCCGCGCTGACGTCACACCCCCGTCAGCGTGACGTCACCCCGCCTATTCTGCCACTGTGCCTCCACGTCACCTCCATGTTGCCTGGCCGCCTGTCCACCCTGCCACCGTGTCACTGCCACCTGGGCACCCACGTCAGCTGCCACGTCACCCTATCGTACCCGGGCCCATGATGATATCAGCATGACATCATCACCAAAAAGGCGCCAAAGGGCCAAAAATGCATAAAAAGACGCGAATTAACTGTTATTCTTCATTCTTATTCGTTGTTTCCGAAGCTCCTCTGCATGCGAAAACGACGTTCAACGGTCGAAATCCAAATTTCACCCGCCAAAGTTGTTTCCGCCCTCATCGTCGACCCAAGTGCCTGCAATTAGTCCAGTTCAACGCCTCCTACGCCATAAAAACCAGGTATTTGCCGCAGGCGACCTTCTTTAGCCACAGTTCTCCTTTGTTCTCCTAATTTCCTGCATAAGAACTCTGTTAAAAGCTCCCCACTGATAAATTGTCCTCTGAAATTACTTAAGAACCTGGTTAAACCCCTGCGCGACAAAACTCTGGAAGAAACCCGCGCCCCTCTGCAAATTCACCATAAAAACAATTGGAGAAGCCGAGCTACTGACTAAAAACGAATATACCAGTCCCCTCACTCCTGTTATAACAAATTCCGTTGAAACAACCAGCTAATTAGCTCAAACACACTCTGGTTCTTCAAAACAGAGTGCCCCACAGTGCATTTAAACCTGTAAGAGTCTTCTTACACTGTCAAGCTGCTCACTGCCAAACAGAATTTAGCAAGCATTCCTCAGCCTTTATACCAAACCTGAAAATCAAGTAGAACATCTAGTTGAAACCAGACATGGCCACTCCAGCTACACTGGATGTAGCTCCTGTGAATCCACCAAATAAAGAACTGGAAGCTATGCCACTGGTAGATAGTGATTTCCTCATCACAGACTTTGTGGCAGAGAGGAATCACTTACAGACCGTCTGCCAGCTAAGGAACGGTCACTTGGACAACAGTGACATGTATGGCATCTGGGAATCCAATCTGCCCACCTACTTCTTGCCATCTGTGAATATTTTCCTTGAAGTCATTCACCTCTGTGCAGAAAACTATGAACAGAAGCTCAGAGCTGTGAAATCTCCATCTGGGAGCATCCTCTTCTACATAACACTAGATTCCATCAATCAAATGTTGAACTACAAGCAAACCCAGCTACTATACCCATTCTCCATTAAGTACTTGCTAGATGAGGGCTCCAAGCTCTCTAGCACAGACATTGCTGCAGTAGCCAAGAAATTCATGAAGGCAGACTGCCAACCTTCTGGGCCACCTCCTTTTTCATATGCAAATTTCAATGAGGTAGGCAAGCTGCTGGTGGATATGTTAACCTTTGTACTGGGGTTCACCACAAATGAGCATGTTGATGAAACTGTGCTGGTCATGCTGTCTGCATATAGCCTTGAGAAGCCCCCTGCTATGAAGTACAATTATGCCAAGTATATTGCCAACAAGATACATGACCAATTTTCAAGGTTGAATAGGGAAGCAATATTTAAGTATTCATCATACATCTTTCACCTGTTCATGTATTATCAAACAGATTGCTTCCAGTGCCCAATCAAGAAGCTAGACTCACAGGGTGAGAGGAGGTCTGTTATCTTCTGGTCTTCAGTCTTCCACCAAGTCTAGAATTCCCCCTATTCATACAGTGAATTTATTGACCAGTTTGTATATCCAGTCACATGCCTCTTAAAGAGGACTCCTCCTGCCAGATTTTCCAAAGATATGCAGAAAATCTTGCAGCTGTCCAGGAGTTACAAAATAGGTGATTGGTACTTGTACCAAAATCACACAGTTATCAGAATCTATGGCTGTGAGCTCTGTCCCTACAGGCTCCCAAAATATGTGCCTATGAGGTTGTTTGCCCTGGAATACTATAGACAACTCATAGACTCTGATCTTACACACTTCCACAGTGCCAAGAAGAAAGCCAACCTAAAGTTTAGAGACCACCTAGGCCCATTTGTCATGAATAAGAAATATGGTTGGCAAGAAGCTGATCAAATACTGGGGCAACAACTCAAACTCAAAAGAAGCTTCTGGTGGGTCCCTTATGACCTTGAAGGTTTCATCAGTGCTAGGAGGGTCAAGTATAGGCTGCTAGCCTATAAGCATTGCCCATACCCACAAATATAACACTTTGCCAACCAAGATGAATGGGTACCTGAATCAATAGTAGAAGAATTGACTCAGGAAGAAAAAATGGAGCAGACTGTGAAATATTTGGAGAAAAATATTGACTTGGATTCTTGTCAACAGGTCTTGTTCAAACAACCAGTCCAAGTCGGAGAAGGCACTTCTACTGCTCCAGCTGCACAGGGCACCCAGCAAGCTCCTACAACAACAACTACAGCAAAGGGGAAAGAAATAATGGATGAACAGCAACAGACAAAGACAGGGTAGCCCAGCACCTCAAAGGATCAGACTCAAAGGCAAGCCCCTTCACAGCAAACTGGACCACCCCAAATCCCAGTTCTGCAAACTCCTCTCAATGAAGAGAGAGGAAAAAAGAGAGATAGAGAGGAGGTCACACCTCCAACAGGGTCATCATAGCAACTAGAAGCCAAGAGGCCAAGGATTGACCCTAAAACAAAAGAGGGAGATATCAGTGAGGAAAGGGCAGAAAGCCACAACAGAGAAAGGAAAACAAGCCAGCAGACTGCCACTAGCTCATTTCAGCTAGAATAGGCCATACAACACACCACAGAGGTGTCCTCCTCAAGACAACAGGGAAAGAAACTAGCTGCAATCAAAGAAGGCTTCATAGAGATCAAGGCACAAAATGAATTGTTGAGAGTATAGCTGAATGATCAATTCTTGAAGACAACTCCAGCCAAAAAACAAATATTGATGGCTGCCTATGATCTTAAAGAGGAAAAAATGATCTTTACTCATTTAAAGCCTAAAGTCCCACATCCCAAGACCTCTACAGATTACTATAGAACAAACTTGGAGGTATTTCCTAAAGACGTACACCCCATGGATCAGGTTGAGTTGCACAAACAGACTGGGGAAATGGTGTATGCAACACTTGCAGACAGGGCCATGCTAGCCCATTAGCTAAAAGAAGCCCTGAAGAACATGAACACACAACTTGATTTGGAAAGTTTGTCTTCCTCTGCAAAGGACAACAGAATAAAGACTTTGGAAGACATAATAATTGATTTGGGACATGACCCAAATGATCCAAAGGGTGTTAGGGCCCTCATGAAGAAAAAAGAGGATGAAATTGCTGCACTAAGAAAGCAGGCAAAATTGCCTCCTACCATTCACCCTCAAACAGCAGAACTTGCACAAGAAAAGCAAGTAGATGATGCCATGGAGCTACTTCTGGTGATGAATCAAAGAATATTGCAAATGGAAGCAGAATTAGAGAAGGCATTGTAGGACAAGCAAGGGGAGTCAGCCTCCGAGCCCCTTCAAACATCAACAACTCTTGGACTTGCCCCTCCCACACAAGCAGCAGCAGCCCCTCCTGCTATTCCAGCACCTACCACAGCTACATCAGCAACAGGAGCAATGGTAGAAGCAACAACAGCAGCAGAATCCAGCATGAGCATGGAGGACTTGATGAAATTTTTAAAAGAGCTTGAGACTCAAGTAACTGAAACAAATGAAGCCAAGGATAGACTGGCGAAGCTGGAGACCAATTATGACAAATCCAAGATGACAGTAGCAGAGAAACAAAGAGAAATAAAGGCCTTAGAGGCCAAAGTAAAAACTCTAGAAAATGAATTGCTCCTAGGTAAAACCCTAGCAGAAATAAAGAAGATAATTTGGGCCAAAATTAGCTAATCAATACAGGACCAATGGAGGTCAATCCAGGCAATCTATGAGCAGGTTGAGCTGATAGGCATGGCTCATGTGGAAATACAAAGAGCCAGAACAACACTGGGAATAATGCCCGAGCAGGCCACTAAAATGATACATTTCCTCAATAACCGCACTAGGGAGGAACTGGCAGCTTTGGAGATAAACAACAGAACAGACACCATCCTGACAGCTAAAAAGGTGCTGACCTTAAGGAACTTCACTCAAACTCTGGAGAGAAAATGTCAGGAAATGAAAGCAGAGATTGATGAATTCAGGGCAAAAATGACAATATTACAGGATAAGGGACTGCCAAGCCTAGTGACTGGCACATGACAGCTGTTGTCATATAATCAGTATATGACAAGGATCAACAATTATGTTGAAAATCAAATAACAGCATCTAGCAGCTCCACAAAAGAAGCAGGGCCTCCCTCTGGGTAGTCTCTGTATGAAAAGTTGGAAAATCTGTTTTTTATTGAACATGAGATAAATCATCTGTTTTAGGTGCCTCCAAACTTCTACAGATATATAGAGGCAGATGAAACACTGGTGAAAATAATGAGGCATCAGCTACCTCCAGCTGATTGGTGGAAAGCAATGCTGGAAATTTTGCCCAGATAATGCCACTATGATTATTCCTTTTTGAGAAAAACCAAGTCTCGGTCACGGTATAGGTCAGCAGACAGATCAGCACACAGGTATCACAGGGAGCATCCGTGCAGCTGACTCACCAACGCACCCAGACAGCAGGTTCAATTCACGCAGAGTTAAAGGCATAGCTACAGCCCACTTTCCTGAGTCATAAAGTCAAAAGTTGTCTGACAGAAAGATAGCTGCCATTAAGCATTAAATGCTGTAGTTATGTTTTAAATTTACTTTTTGTAAGAGAGTTGGTGGTGCAATTTATTGCACAATAACTCTCTATTGAGATATTTTGTACCCTATTTTGTATATATATCCCCTCAGATAGCGTATTGAGGGTCGATTGTAGTGAAATTCTTTCTGAAGAGCTCTATTGTATATTTGAGACATTTTGATAATACAAATTGTTGGTGGAGATTTCTGGTTCCCATGCTGTCTGTAGATGGAAATGAATAGCTCTGTTTTATTGAAGAATTCCTGTGTCATTTGCTGGAGCAATAAGTTTCTCTGAACTATGTATGTGCTTTTTTTGTTTCCATAATTCTTATGTTTTCATAATCCTAGTAAATAGAGAAAAAGAATAGCCTAGGATTTTTTTTTAACACCCTATGCTCAATCTCTATTTCTAAATATGTTTTCTTCTGGATTAGCCATGGATATGAATTCTTGATTTCTCATGTCTAAACTAATTATGTCATGGTAAATATTGTTTAAGAATTCTTAACTGCTCTTAAGCAATACTTTCTTTGTTCTTTGTTAGCATAAGTGAAAGATTCTTAACTGCCTTTCACTCACTAATCCCATAATTTCATCAAAAAATCTAGTAAATTGCTTCACATATGCCTATCTGGCTCTGCAGCAACACTCTGCCTTCATAAACCTACTTTAGCAGCACAATACCTCAACTCCATCGCCCAATGGACCAAACTGTTCCATGATCTATATTCCATTTCTGTCTGGATTCACCAACCCACCAAATACAAACAAAACAACACACCATAACTAGCCTAAAAACATTCATCAACAAAGCTAAACTATAAAGAGAGAGCCCTCTCTGGTTGCAGGTAGGCTAGGACCTGTAGCTAAAAGATTGGTCAGTGATTACCTCGGCCGTATTCCCTTAAGGAAGCAGGGAACAACCTGAGTGTCAACAGTTGGCTATTGTGGCAATATCGCAAGTACAAGCGTTACCAGTTGTATGCCAACCTCAAGTTTCGCAGGTTGTAATGCAACAATCTCTTGTACCTGCGACACAACCGTAATCACCAACTAGCGGAATGGCACGGGTTCAAACGGGGAACGCCAACCCCCATCTTGGTAAAACAGTCAGTACTGGACAATAGCCCATGGCTTCACAACCATGGCTGGTGCAATACCAACAACTGCAATTCCAGCAAGCTTACCCAGGATATGAGCAACAAGTCTTTACAAGTAATGGGCAGCTGTATAATGGTTATGCCCATCAACCTTACCAAAGTTACCAACATCAAATGCATTATGCTGGTATGAAAAGACCAACTGCTCAAACGATTCCATCTTATCCTGGGCATGCTCAACCAAGCCTGAATCAACAGTTGCCTTTTGTGGCAACTTTAGAGTTACCAGATCTAAGTCGACTAACGAACAATCCAATTTCCTATGCCCCTTGGTGGTCGGCGATTCCGCATAAACTTCCGTCTGATATTCCTAAATTTAATGCAAATTCGGGCGAAGACCCGTCGAATCATGTGATGACCTTTCATCTATAGTGTTCATCAAACACTCTCAATGACGATTCGATCAGGCTTCACCTCTTTCAGCGAACGCTAACTGGTCCGGCAGCAAAGTGGTATATCAAACTGCCTAGAGCTTCGTTTGATAACTTCAGTACCCTAGCCACAACCTTTTAACCCATTTTCAGTTACCTATAAGGTACAAAATAGGAACTGAGCTACTTACCAATTTCAAACAAACGACAACTACTCACATATCTGATCATATTCATGAGTGGCGACGTCGTCGTAGAATGGTAAAGACGTATGTTCGTGATCAGCTAGTGGCTGAATGGTTTATTAAGTCACTGTTACCCGCTATTACAGAAGATGTGGCAAAGGGAGGAGTCGTTACTGAAGAGAAAGTTATTGCTCGTGCACAATATCTAGACTTCATCTACACTCAGTCTGGTATGCTCTACGATAAAATCCCTGATGCTCCTAGACCAGAATTTTCCATTCCTCCGCCTCCTAAATCAAACAAAGACTCTCATGTCGGCGATGGTGTGATAGGTACGACAAGCACTAAAACCGCAAAGGCTACATCGAAAAAGGCCCGCACCGTTTCGAGTCAAAATGCAAATGAGGAACTTCTAGCCTCGGAAGTAAATGTCGTGTCGACAAACAAAGGCAAAGAACCCAAGCAACCAGGAGGCAAGAAGGAAAAACAAGGGAAGAAGAAAAACCAAGAGGACTCATCTCCTAAAAAATCTTCTGCAAACCCTTATGGAATTAGGAAACCAAAAAATCCATGTCATATATGTGACGAGGACCACTGGACCAATGAGTGTCCATATAAAGAAGAACTTAGAAAATCATTCAAAAGTTCAAAAACCTCGGCTGTATTGACTGACCCGTTTCCAAACCCAGGAAAAAATATGGTTGTTAGCGAAAATGCTTCCCCGTCCCAAGTGCTAATGTTGTCAGTTTCAAAGCAACTGAATGATGCTCTGATATCGACAAGGAGTAAAGATTACGAGAATCCACAGATGTTGAACAATAAGGATAATGATCAACCTAGTAGTTGAACAACAACTTTGACCGAAGTTGTGCCACTCGTCATTCCTGAATTAACAATAAAACTTCCAAATGGAGTAGTACACAAATCGACGTTTAATCCTCGTGCCCGAGCAGAAAAACACTATAATATAGTGGAGGATTTAGCCCAATTTCCATCCGCAGTGTCGACTCTTGAGGTACTACAAAATTTCCCCTCCCAAAAGCAGGCTTTATTATCAGCAATAGGTGGGATTGACCCAACAGATTCCAATCTTGTATCTTTTAATCACAAAGGATACGACCCTCAGTTACCAGCTCAACCATATTTCCTCATTCAAGTGAAAGCCCTCAACAAAACTGTTCATAGAAAAATTATTGATGAGGGGGCATCCACATGTATCATGTTGATGAGTTGCTGGAAAACTCTAGGGTCTCCATCCTTGTCGCGATCATCCATGGCATTAAAAGCATTTGATGGACGAACATACACCCCATATGGAATATTAAGTAACTTGCAAGTCGAACTGGGGGGAAAAATAGTAGAAATCGATGTTGAAGTCATCGATGGAAACCTCGATTACAACATCCTACTGGAAAGACCCTGGATATACGCCATGGCAGACATTATGTCGACCTACTCTAGGAAAATTTCATTTCCTTCCCAAGGAGGAATTACAATCATCGACCAACAAACTTTTCTCCCCAACAGTTCGCAAGTTACGGGAAGCATTCTGATGATCCATGGAAGCCATAGCACGCTTCACAATATCGGAGTACGCCTACTAAAAGACCCCACATTAATGGGAACTTTTACCCTACCACCTCCAACAAATTTGGTGGAAGTGGCTAATGTAGGAACCTGCAATATGATATCTTCCATTCAAAAGATGTCAGAAAACAATGTTAAAATGGATCATCTGCAAGTTTTTCCTCTAACCCCACTGGAAATATTATAACAATCAATGTTTTTAGCATGGGAGGCAAATGCGCATCAACGCTTATCAAGCGTTTGGATAGATAGGTCTAAGGAATATGGCACCCCTTCAGATCCTTGGTCACGAGTACACTCTACAGACGAAGGAATCATTCAATCGATGATGATTGATGATTACCATGGGAAGATTATCACCATCGTTCCCATCTTCTGAACTGGAAAGAAGATAATTCCGGTAACCTACACCATCCTTCAGTATTTGACTTTCTGGAAAATACTGTAAATACGGTGGATTCCAAGAGAAACCTATCCAATATCAAAGAGACTACTGCCATAAATATCTCAACCAAAACAAATGTTGTAGAGAATATTCATGCTGGAAAATCTTGTTCTTCTTCAAAACTAGAAATATATAGTGCTCTCTTTCACGAGTTTAGAGATGTATTTGCTTGGTCATATGATGAAAAGCTAGGTCTTGACTCGAGCATAGTTGAACATGAAATTAAGATGTATCCAGATGTCAAACCGGTACGACAGCGGCTACGGCAGGTGCACCCCAAGAAAGTCGTTGCCATCAAGGCGGAAGTTGAAAAACTCCTCCATGCTGGTTTCATTTACCCCGTTCCCCTGACCGATTGGGTATCAAATATTGTTCCTGTGATGAAAAAACAAGGAAAGATTAGAGTGTGCGTTGACTAAAGGATGTAAACCAAGCTTGTCCAAAATACAACTACCCTACACCCTTTATTGACCAGATAATTGATGAATGTGTCAGATGCGAAATCTTTTCATTTATGGATGGATTTTCTGGGTATAATCAAATAAATATATGCCCACAGGACCAGTCAAAGACTGTATTCATTTGTCTGTGGGGAACATTCACATATCGCAAGCTACCCTTTGGTTTGAAGAACGCAGGGGCAACTTTTCAGAGAGCAATGAACTATGCTTTCCATGACATCAAAAACATCGTTCAACCATATCTTGATGATCTCCCAGCTCATTCGCGAAAGTGGACCGATCATCCGCGCCATTTGAGAGCAATATTTCTACGTTGCCGACATTACAAGATATGACTCAATCCGCACAAATGTGTGTTTTGTGTCAGTTCTAGTCGTTTACTTGGCTTCGTGGTCTCAAAGGATGGGATTCGTCTTGACCCTTGCAAGGTTCAGGCAATCATCGATTTGCCTCCACCTTCAAACTTGCTTCAGATTCAGAAACTCCAAGGGAAAGGAAACTTCCTTAGGAGGTTCATTCCAAATTACGTTGAACTAGCTAAAGGTTATACTCGTCTATTGAAAAAAGAAGTACCCTTCATTTGGGATCAAGTCGCGCAGGCTTCCTTTGATGCCTTAAAGCAATCTCTAATACAAGTGTCATTAATGTATGCTCCTGATTATCAAAAAGACTTTAACCTGTATCTGGTTGCAGCAGATATGACCATAGCAATGGTTTTAGTTCAAGAAGACATTGGAATTGAACATCCTATATATTATTTAAGCCGAAACTTAAATGATACAGAAATGAAATACTCCTACGTTCAAAAGCTCGCCCTCGCAGCTGTTCAAGTGATACAGAGATTTCGACACTACGTCCTCTTCAGGAAAACTACCATTTTATCAGATTGCAACCCCATGACTTATATATTGTCACGACAGTTGCTGGGGGGAAAATATTCAAAATGGATAGCAATTCTACAAGAGTTTGATCTAGAATTCAAAAAATTCAAATCAAAGAAAGCCTTGGTATTCGCGGAGTTACTATGCGATCTTCCATCGTCGTCCAATGATGCAACATCCAAAGAAGCAATCATTGATGAAAATTTGTTTATGATATCTTCAAGCGATCTGTGGTATGGAGATATAATCATCTATCTCCAGACACAAACATATAGGTCTAATACCTCACGCTCCAAACAACGACGTATTCGATACCAAGCAAAAGACTACGTGATTGTCGGTGAGACTCTTTACCATCGTGGTATCGATACAGTTCTGCGGAGGTTCCTCACCCATGAGGAGGCCGAAAAAGTCCTGAATGATTGTCATTCAGGCACATGTGGGGGGTATCAATCTGGTTATGCCACGGCGCAAAAAAATTTGCGAGCAGGATACTTGCAATGTTCAAAGATTGCATAACCGCAGTTAGAAGTTGTCATGCTTGCCAAATTTTCGATAGAAAAACCAGAAGACCACCCGTACCGCTACAACTAGTAGTAGCTATTGGGCCATTCGCCAAATGGGGCATAGATTTCATGACATGTAATCCCACCTCGGCCGGGGGGCATGGGTATATCATAGTCGCAGTAGACTGTTTTACCAAATGGGCCGAGGCAATGCCTACATTAAACAACAGCGGTGAAATGACTGCCATTTTCTTTTTTAATCACATAGTCTCCAGATTCGGCGTTCCACAGGCGCAACCTCACAACGGGTTGTACATCAAGCATTACATTGCTTAATTCAGCATAGTAATCCTTATGCTTTTGTTACAATTTTTGTTTTTTCCAAGAGCATTTATTTTGGTTAGGTAATTCTCTTTTTGCATTCGTTGTAGATGTCGAACCTACTGGAATCATTCGTTGGATATGCCGACGGAGCAAGTCATAGTTCACGGAACCTGTCTTCTGCGGTATGTGCCATTTTCAATCCCAGTGGCGAGTTAGTAAGTTTCAGAGGAGTGTGTATTGTTCGATCAACGAACAATATCGTTGAATATAGTGCATTGATAGAACTCCTCTCTGATGCCATCACACATGGCATATGCCAACTTGTCGTCAGGCTAGACTCACAACTCATCATTCTACAACTCACCGGCATCTATTCTGTATGGAATCCAGCTATCTATCGCATGTTCCCAAGGGTCAGAATTTCGGAAAGATAGTTTGCTTTCATCCAATATCAACATATTTCTAGAAGCTTAAACACATTAACAGACTCATTGTCAAATTATGTGTTAGATAGACATTTGCGACATTTATAAAAAGTAGCATCACATCAATATATGTAGCAGGATCATGTAATTTAACTAAAATAAAGCTCCAAAAATCAAAAATATATTCATAACTGTTTATAATTTATACATAATGTTCTGTAACCAAGACAAAATCGGTCAAATGACCCAAAACTCAAAATGCTAGGGGGCACCCTAGTCTAATGATGCTGGTGATAATAAGTCACCGCCTGTGCAATCATGCATAAAAGCCTAGTCCATCGACTCGACACTCCGATAGTATGTCACTGCAACCGCAGAGGGAGCTCGTTGGTCCTCACATCTGGGATACCAAGGGTAAAACCCTCAATCTGGTCCTGTAGTGTTGAAAGAGTCTTGACCACGTCAAGTTCGTGAAGGATGGCCCTCCCCATAGCCTCTCCTACTTCAGCGGCTGATGGGTCTCTATGGCGTAGTGCCGGTCGAACTGGTCCAACATCTGCATGAGCACATGAGTTTTGATTAGTCTTGATCAAAAAACATAAGAGCATTATAAAGAACAATGAATAGAGATATGGTCAGAAGAATTACCCATAGCACCCCACTGCTCGCCAGTCGGCAACACCAAATCCGGGTCACCCCGGAAATCCATGCCAGCATATGGGAACCTGGCATAAACCATCTCCTAACGATCGAACCACTCGAAGAAAGTATCAGAAAAATAAATCTGGGGTTGGCCAGCATGCTGAGACATGAGTTCAACCCATCTCTGCATCCGTGGTTCAGTCGGTGGAGGTAGGCCAAGTGAAATGTACTGCGGCTGCATCAGTGGGATTCTATCCAAAGCGAAAACGGTCAAAATAGAACCATAGTCGAAGTTCTTGAATCTTCCACTTTTCACATTGGTCAGTTGTTCTTTCATCACAGAGAGTACTGCATCACACCAGTTGAACACTTTCGATTCAAGGCATTCCAAAGCATACTGCATATAGGACCTGTTAGCTATGTGAAGAGCAGAACTACCAGCCAGTCTAGCAAAAGTGAACAGAATGGTCTGCAAGGGCCGGTCAGTGACATCTCAGATATTGATCTTGTTGTCCATACTCAGCTAAGATCCCTCTCTGCAGTGTTGGTGAATGTACTCCCTCACGGACTCACCCCCACGGGCAGAGCCTGATAATGAGAGAGGGGCACCATGCCTCGATAAACCGGTCAGAAAATAGATGTCCACGACAATCAAGGGGATCGATTTGCCCCTAATCTGGAACACCTGGTTGATAGGATCCTAGGAATTGAGGAAATATTGCAACAAGCTGATTTGTTGCCTCATGCTAGAGATACGGAAAAACTTCAACAAGCCACAGTTCCGCAATGCAGCTATTGTGCCCGGATCATGTAAAGCAACAGCGTCCTCTTATTCATGCTCATGTTCTCGCCATGTAACAACCATTTTTCTCTGATGAACCTCTGAAAAACAAACAAGAGAAGAGTCAGAATCTTCATTTGGTAAAAAACAAGCAAAAATCTATGAGAAAATTGTGCAAAAAGTTTCCTCCTTGTGCCCATCGCACCCCGGTAAGTGTACTGTGAGCGATGCATACTGACTAGTCAATGAGAAGACCAGTGTGCATCGCACCTTTTGATTAAGGAAGGGTGCAATGGTGCCAGGGCGAGTTCTTCAAACCCTAGAGGCTCAGCAGAATAAGGAAACAGGCTCAGAATTCAAAAAGAAAAGAATGCAATTGAAGAGCACAAGTTTAGCTCCTACCTGGTCCAAGCAGCATCAAGAATCGTCCACAGAATCTCTCGGAATCAGCTGGTGAAAATCAGGGGGGGAAAGCACCTCCAAAGCTCCAACAAACCAAATTCAAATGAAATGGTAAAATGAGAGGTAAAAGTCACTTTTAATTTACCATGCACATAATTCGAGTAAAATATAAGTGTTCTTAACTCATTTTATCAAGCATATGTTTTCATTTCTAATCGGTTTGATGAAGAAAATGAATAGGTAGTACAATCTTTGAAAGAACAAAATGCTAATGGTGAATCAAAGACTCAATGACCATTATCAGGAGCAGTTTTAGCACATAGTTCAAGCTCGTTAAAAAATAAACATAAGTCATGAGCAAATGTTTCCCCCAGCATTTAAGCTCATTAAAATATGAACCGGTAAATAACCATTGTGAATGCCTTATCGTCAGCTTTTGAGCTTTGGTCGTGTTCTCATCATCACCTCCACTCTATTTTTAGCCGATCATTCACCCCCACATGATTGTTTACCCCTTCGAGGAACAT
>APFE031260599.1:26784-57890 GCA_000404065.3 Pinus taeda
GGAGCCTACCAACCAAGGATTTCCCCTTGGAGGAAATCCTAGTCCCTTCTCCACTTGGGGAGATGTTGGTGCACCCCATATGGCCACTTTGTCACTTACAGGGTTGACAATTGGTTTGCCTGTCTGGCTCTTCTCTACCTCTGTCGCTTAGAATCCCATAATTCCTGAATAGTCAAATCAGCAACTAGACGACACTAGAGTTGCCTCCCAACCTTCTACTTCTTCTAATTCTCCCTCTCCTCCTTCCTCTTCGCTTGATAAAGCTTATGAAGCTAAAAATAAAGGAACTAAGAAGAAGAAGAAGCAGAAAGAGAAAAAGGAAAAGAAGAAAAAGGAACCAAAATAGAAAGGGGGTAACCAAGCATCATCTAGCGAAAATCCTCACACTGCACCGTTGAAACATAAATCTCCTTGTGTGATTTTCAATGGAGACCATTGTCACCAAGATTGTCCCTGCATCCCATAGATCTTAAGGGATTGGTCTCCTAATTTGCATAATCCAGTGTCGTCAACCTCTGACGATCATGTTGAATGCACACCATCAACTAGTGAAAGTGAAGCACATTGATAGAAAAGGAATCCCAAATTTCCTTGCAATTTGTGTGAAGGCAATCATGCCGTCCACCGTTGTCCCTTCCTTGACGAGGCTAAAAGAGTTTTGGATGATTGTCCGGTTTCACCGCTACGACTTCCTCCTGGATATAAAAAGCTCTTGCCAAGTCCTACACCGGTTGAAAATCCGGTTGGCCCATCATTGTGGTCAGCCGAAGCATCTATCATTGAAAATGAACGCTCTAAATCCATACCAAACGAAAGTCAAAAGATCGAGACGGCAGTTGACCCGGGAGTGTTCATCTTCGAATGATACTGTGACTGAAAAGAAAGAGAATGACACCGTTCAAATTCTTTTCGTCAACATAGACTCCGATGAACTTGGGGGCAGTCCTCCCATTCCTTTATCACAGGAATGAAGTTCATCAGAGTCTTATCCGACCGTCTATTCGGTCCCACCACCAGGCAACCTAGTCGTTTCCTTCAACTGGAATCTACTAGACAGACCCTATTTACCAGCTAGTGCACCATTCAAAATCATTGTACAAGCTTACAGAATGGTCATGGCTGGTACCATCATCGATGAAGGCACTTCTGTGAGTATCCTTTCCTCAACTGCTTGGAAAGCGCTTGGTTCGCCATCGCTTTTTCCTGAAATGAGAAATCTGACAGGCTTTGACAATGGAACCAGTCGACCCTTAGGGATCCTTCCAAATGTGCCCATTACATTGAGAAGGAAAATTGTTCACATGAACGTGATGGTAGTTGAAGGACCCTTGGATTATAATCTACTCCTTGGATGCGACTATATTTATTGCATGGGAGCCATTGTCTCCTCACTCTTTAGAGTAATGTGTTTTTCGCACGAAGGCAGAATGGTCAATCTTGTAGACCAAATGTCATTCCCCAGTTCACATCAAAAATAGTCAAATGGCATCCCTAAATGGTATTTTAATGCAAGGAATGTCTCATCGATCTCCAGTCCATCCAGCTAAAGAGCACGAGTGATTCAGGAGGACATGGCTGAAACCCAGGGGGCATGCACCCTGGTCTGCTTCGGCAGAAAAACTCTGGGTATAGGGTAGGTTTCGGCGAAGGATATATGACTAGTCTAATACCTGTCCGTATAGGAAAATGGGATTAGACCGAATAAGATACCTCTGTTAGAAGGTAGGCCTTTCCCGATAGAACAAATGTTTTGTCTGCAAATTGAAGGGTAACCTGGAAAAAGTAGGCCTCTCCTGATAGAACAAATGTTTTTTCTGCAAATTGAAGGGTAACCTGGAAACTCTACTTCGCTATACTTGGGGGCATGCAAATCTTTCCACATGCAAGTGAAGAGCGACCATTTTATTTTTTAAATTTATAGGACTTCTAACCCTTTAAAACCGTAAGGCTAGTTGTTTCCTAACTTGCATAAAGAAAGGATCCATGGAAAAGCTTGGGAGATGTAAGTCACTTCAAAATAGCATCTTGAATGAGACATTCTTATCATACGACTGGCGAGCAATGTTACCATAGGGTTCAAGCTCATTAAAAAATAAACCCTCCACAAGCAGTTTTAGCGCATAGTTCAATCTTGTTAAAAAATAAATATAAGTCATGAGCAAATGTTTCCCCCAACATTTAAGCTCATTAAAAGAAAATGAACTGGTAAATAACCATTTTGAATGCCTTATCACTAGCTTTTGAGCCTTTGTTGTGTTCTTGCCATCACCTCCACTCTGTTTTTAGCCGATCATTCACCCCCATATGATTGTTTACTCCTTCGAGGAACATCTGCGAAGAGTGATTCTATTAGCCATCCTTGTGACACTGTCGTGATTGGAGAATTCCAAATCTTACCTGGAATCAGCTGCTACCCGAAACCATCACTCTTTCCTCGAAAACTAGTCTCCTTTAAGCCCTTTTCAACTGACTCCTAAAATATGAAAAGATTGTCAAGCGATTGGCCTCTCCGGCTCGTTAAATTCATCGGAAGTGCTATCCCTCCTCTAGATTTTAATCTTTTTGGACCTAAGGGATTATTACACAAAAATATCGAGTGCTTGTCTTGTTCGGCTCGTTAAAACTATCGAAAATTCATCCCTTTTGTATTATTTTACGCTTTTTGGGAATTAAGGGATTACATAACGAAAATGAATCGTTGGAATCTCCGTTCCGTTCCTTTTAGACTCTCTAAAATTGAAAGGGATCGATTTATTGTTGTCGTTAAACTCGTTAAAACCGAATAGTGACAAACTCGTCCAAATGGACGAGAACGAGTTTCACTATCGCTAGGCTCGCTAAAATATAGCGACAGGTTCGCCCGAAGGGCGGATTATAGAAAAAGCATATGTTATCCTCCTCAAGCTTGACAAAAATAAAGAGGTACTGGTCAGCAATGACTGGGGAAAATTGGGAAGAAAACTTGAAAAATATTTATTGGTAGCAAGTCGCTCTTGAACCTGACACTTTCCTTCCGCATCCAAGTCGGGTTGGGTTGTTCCATTCATTGGTCATCACCATTGGTCCATCACACCACCCATCTTTGGGGTTAATGCTACCAATCCATCGTCAGTGTCGACGATATGTTCAAGAGAAGTCATTCAGACAATTCGCCTATGTCTCACCCACTATAATACATTCATGCTCCATTCCTTCATGACCGCCACCCTGAACCCTGTATCGTCAAATTGTTTTCACCTCCAAAATCATTTGCTTCATTCTGTGTCATTGATGTGGGATTCATTAAGGCCCTCCCGCAACGGGTCACTTCTTGTCAACATTAGCTCATTATCCAAGAAGTTGACTTAGGAACAACCCTTTCACTACTTCGAAGCTTGCATGCCTCAATGGCAAGTTTCTCACTTTCGGCGACAAGTTTACATCAATGGCCTTCAATCGAGATATTTTGCGTGGTGTTCGATGCCAAGTCCTTTTCCACACCACGTGAATTGTACTGTAGTACCTTGAGGGTCATTGTCATTATTGATGATTCCTCTCGTGCCTGTTAACAGCTTACATCATTGGCTGGTAATCAAGCGATGTCTTTCCATGTTCGACTCCAGAACATTTTTCACATGGATCGACTTGTACTCTGAGTGAAGATTGAACGAGTTTTGAAGACCCCGGATCTAGTTTCATCCATCCGGGCTGTGATATATTCAGGAATATAAAGATATCAAGTGTATATCATTGCCAAACAGATGATCATCCAAATCAAAGGATGATGAGTCCAAATCATCAGTCTGCCACACAGACAATTGTCTGTCCTATGTACATGAAAATTAATTTATAAAGCTTAGCATGGGAATGCCTGCCTCAGCTAGATCATGAAAAAATGTTGTCAAAATAATGTATTGTATTGTATCTTATTACAGGTCACCTCCCATCTCGAAAAAACTTCGGATCCTCATAGTAAAGCATTTCACCCGACATCAGAAATATTAACGACCTCATGCTTTAGGGGGCAACTATTATAGACATTTTTGGGCACTTCAACCCCAATCATAACTGTCCATAAACTGAGGTATCCTAATTCCCTAAAAGTGTTGCTTCACTGCCTAAAGGAACAAGGTTAGCTGATTTCATCATCTCCCAGAAGTTCTCCACTAAAAATTGCTCATAAATGGTCAAAACTGGACCATACTGAAAGCCCAATGCAGAGGGTGCGATGCATATCACCTTCCCAATGTACAAGGTGCAATGCATACTGAATTTCTCCTCTATAGGGTTGATGGTCGAGAATGGACAAATGGCAGGGACAAAATGCGAGGTGGAAGATCATGGAATCTTCTAGAAGCTTCCCCTCTGACACTTGCCTCTTTGTTTTCGACCAGGGATGAGTATGAGATCATCATTCTCCAAGTGGAACCAAGAACTATCAGAGAGAGGACACTAATCAAGACCCCAAAAATCTATATATGGATCTCTCATCCCAAAGATCTAGAGGTTAGAGGCTAGAATTTTGTATCTTATAGAGAAGTGTTGTTGGTTTTCTGGTGTACATTCATAGTGTTGGGTGATCTAAGCTTTGCTTGAGGTGAAGAAGGGCTTTCTAGCTGGAGGATGATGCTGGACCAAAACATATGGTTGTAATCCTCTTGCTACTTTTCATCTTAATAAAGCTATTCTAGTTTTCCTCCATATTCTTGTGTACTTGTTTATATATGCATTTGTATGGTTAACGCACATCTCGTCCTGTGTTATTTATGAATATAGATCTTTGTTCTTCGATAGTAGTATGTTGTTGTGATTCCATAGGTGCTCTTTGAAGCTAGGTAGACAAAGTAGAAGTGGCAAAGCTCTATCAGGAAGGAGAGGAAATCAAGCGCGAGACTAAGGTTGGTCTCCTTGGTCCCCCTCTTGTCTATTTTCATAAAGGAAAACAAAAGTAGACTTTACTTGTTTGTTTCTAAGATAGCCACCCATCTTAGTGGGAATAGTAGCATTCGAGTGGACACTATTCTCGGTAACACCTACCTCCAGTACATCTCATAAAGACGGATCAACCAACGCAACATGAATTTATTGCATCTATTTATTGTCTCCCTGTTTTTGAGACTATCTGTCTCTATCTATGTGAAAGAAGCATTAAATGACAACAGATATTATTTCTATCAAATATTTTGTGTGATATCTTGACATTTTTGTATATATACCCCCCCAGATGAAGTATTTGGGGTTGGTTGGTTGGTTGCTGGTGAATGTTCACAGTTTTGACTGTAATACTAAACAATTTTGGAAATAAAAAAAGATGTTGGAACCATTTTTGTCGAGCTCACTGGATGAAGAGTTGATGCTAAGGACCATATTACAGAATTCTTGAATCGTTTTTATGGATCAATAAGTCCCTTTTAACTTATGTCTTACAGTTTCTATCTTTACTATATCATATGTGTCTCATGATCTAAATAATAGAGAAAAAGAATAACTCAGAATTTGCTTGTTTGCACTCTGTGTTCAGTCTCTTTTATTATTAATGTTTTCTTCAGAATTAGCATAAACAAGGAATTCTTAATTGCTCCTGTTTCCCCTGGTTCTTTCATCTTGAATATTAGCTAAGGAATTCTTAATTGCTCCTTAGCAGTAATCATCTAATTTCCCTCTGTCAACATGATGAAGGATTCTTAATTTCCCTTCACCCATTGACTCCATTCCATCTGATTCCAGCGTATAAATTGTTCCATATTCGAGTACCTTGCTCTGTGATAAATCCTCTGGTAAGAAAACTAACCTAGGAAGCCATCCCTCTTTGACTCCACCATGCCCAATGGACTAAAATGTTTCAGTTTTACCTCACTGTGCTATTGAATCCCCCTCCTTCCAACCAAACTCAAAACAAAACCCTTTTACTTCATAACTAGCCTAATATACCTCAAAACAAATCTAAATTATAAAGAGAAATCCCTCTCTGGATACAGATTGGCTAGAATCTGTGTCCAAAAGATTGGTCTATGGTTACCTCGGTCGTATTCCCTTTTCTACAACTTTTGGAAACAACCTGAGTGATAACAATGGGAGGACAAGAATTTTATACAGAAGCAACAATAACTACTCAAGCGTTGAGGACAACACTTTTTGAAGGAGACGAGCATGTTAAACCCCTATACTACTAGTGTAACCCCTTATTATTATTATTACAACCCCCTTATTATATTGATGTACCCATGTAGTGCCCATATTGTTACTATTGTGCCCCATAGAAGCCCACTATTGTTATTATGTGCCCTTACATTATTATTGTTATGTCGGCTCTGATTATATTATGACCCCTTAGACTCCTATATATAGAAAGGAGGTCTTTTCATTTGTATCATCCAAGAATTGTTCATTTGTGTAATGTAAAGGACGTTGCCCCCTCGAAGAGGCTAAATTCTAAGATGTTTATCTCTCTTTTCTATCTTTTTGTGAGATGGTTTCATAACATTTGGTATCAGAGCTTTGGATTCTAGGGTTTTGCTGCTCCAAATAGGTCATTGTGGCATTTTCACTATAACTTTTTTTCTGCGATGTTTCAGAAGTGAAAAAAAAACCCATTTGAAATGAAATTGCATTGAACCTCGGGTCCAAATTTCAAATCTTTTTGCGCCATATGTGTGGAGATATGATCTGAGGAATTTGATCTTTTTGGAGACTCCTGAATTACATTCCGAACAAGTGACCTAGGGAAAATCATCATAACTTTCGCTCTGCACATCGGATTGAAATTTTGTAAGAAGGTAAAAAAAGAGGATGGATTGTAGTTTCTTGTATATATTTTTCAGTAACATAGGTCGAAACAGTGACACGTGTCACTTTCTACAAGTTCGCTCTTCTCGAAAGGTCTATAATCAGGTCATCTTGGGAAATTGTGCATAACTCTTCCTTGGAGAATCCAATTTGGATCAGACTGGTGGCATTGGAAAGGGGACGCAGAGGGCTACAATAGGTAGCAATTTTAGAACTGAAAGAACCGAAATTACAGAGTTATAGTCTTTTCAAGATCGAGCTCCTAAAATCAAGAAAAGGTAGTATGAGCAAGTTTGATGGCAAGGATCCGGTAAATTGGATACTTCAGATGGAGCAATATTTTGATCTACATGGTGTACCACTGTTACAAAAGGTATTTATTGCATATTCATATTTATAACCAGATCAATTTTTATGGTATAAAGGACTTTGTTCTCGTAAACAACTTGTTACGTGGTCAATTCTCACGGAGGAAATGATAGCACATTATTAGGATACAAAGAGCAACACCTTCTTTATAGCAACACCACAACAAGTGGAAAAAGTAAAAAAGCTTTGTGACATAGTGGAAAGTAAAAATATGGCAACAAGGAAGTCTACTCCTCGCAACTATAAAGACGGAAGTGTTGTTTCTCCCAGCCTTCCACAACCTAGAAGGGTTACACCACAACAATTGGAAGAAAAAAGAGAAAAAGGGCTTTGTTACAATTGTGATAGAAAATGCACTAAAGGTCATAAGTGTGTTGAGAAGGAATTATTTTACATAGAGTATGAAGAGGAGGAAGAAAAGGATCAAGAAACATCAAAAGAAGAGGATATATGCTAGGACCCAACCCTAGAGAAAGAAGAAATGAATCAGACCATATCTTGTAAAGCATTGGCAAGAATTACCACTCCTCAAACTCTCAAGATAGAAGGACATATCAAGAAGAAAAAGGTTCAAGAAGTGAAATATCACTTCGAGAAAGAAGAAATGAATCCGAAAATATCTTGTAATGCATTGGTCGAAATTACCACTCCTCAAACTATCAAGATAGAAGGACATATCAAGAAGAAAATGTTCAAGAAGTGAAAGATCACATCGAGCATCAAGAAATGAATCCGACCATATCTTGTAGAGGATTGGAAGAAATTACCACTCCTCAAACTCTAAATATAGAAGGACATATCAAGAAGAAATAGGTTCAAGTAGTGAAACATCACATCGAGCATCAACAACAAGTTCTCCAACTTTTAAAGGATAATGCCACTTTGGTGCAAAATCGAATGAAACAACAGGTAGATCAACATCGTAGTGAAAAATGTTTTGATGTAGGTGATTCGGTATTTTTACTGCTACACCTCAAGCAAGCTATTTATGAGAAGGAAATGTTGGAAATACTACATGCACTTAAGAAATTGCGACCTTACCAAATGGGAAGACAATTCAAGGTAAAAACGGATCATGATAGTCTTAAATACTTTTTAGAACAGCTATTATCTTTGGAAGAATAGAGAAAATGTGTCACAAATATGTTGGGTTATGACTTTGACATCATCTATACAAAATGGAAGCAAAATTTTGTTGCAGATGCACTCTCAAGAAAGGATGAGGATGTGGAAGCATTGTTTTGTGCTATTTCTATTATCCAAATAGATTGGATAAACAAAGCAAGGGATGAATAGAAGAAGGACAAAGAAGTATGGCCACTTATTCAAAAGTTGCAAAATATCCCAATTCAAACAATATTGTCAGAAATTTAAGAGGAAGGAAAAATCATATTGGAACCTAGAGCAATCACAAAAACAAGAACCCGACAGCTACAAATCGATCACTTTCAGAGTATCTCATCAAGTGGAAGAACTTACCCGCTGAAGATTCCACATGGGAGGACAAGAATTTTATACAGAAGCATCAATAACTACTTGACAAGCGTTGAGGACAACACTTTTTGAAGGAGAGGAGCATGTTACACCCCTATATTACTAGTGTGGAGAAGAGAGTAACGATATTTCACCGTGATTTTGTTTAGTGCTCAGTAATCCATTCACATCCTCCATGTGCCATCTTTCTTCGCCATTAAGACAATCGGTGAGCCACATGGATAAGTGCTCAGTCTGATGACCCCTTGGTTCAATAGTTCCTTGTTACACACCTATACTACTAGTGTAACCCCTTATTATTATTATTACAATCCCCTTATTATATTGATGTACCCATGTAGTGCCCATATTGTTACTATTGTGCCCCATAGAAGCCCACCATTGTTGTTATTGTGCCCTTACATTATTATTGTTATGTCGGCTCTGATTAGATTATGACCCCTTAGACTCATATATATAGAAAGGAGGTCTTTTCATTTGTATCATCCAAGAATTGTTCATTTGTGTAATGTAAAGGAGGTTTCCCCCTCGAAGAGGCTGAATTCTAAGGCGTTGATCTCTCTTTTCTATCTTTTTGTGAGCTGGTTTCATAACATTCCTGCACTTGCTTTTTGATCTCCTCCATCCCAATGGTCGACACCCTGTACATGCCAATATTTGGTAAAGGAGTGTCATGCTACAAATGGATCTCATGTTGGATTTCCCTCTTCAGAGTTAATCCCCTTGGTTCCTAAAACATCTCATCATAGTCAGAAATTAATTCACATAATTCCTTTTTATGCACACGATCACAACCCTAGAAAGCATCAAATAATTCTGCATCTTTTTCCCTTACAACCATAAGCATGCAACCTATTGGGTAGAAAAAGCCCCACACAATGGTTAGAGGGCGCGAAGCTAGACATTTTGGGTAAAGTTAGGGAAAATAATCCGTTGAAAGCATGGATCGCAAATTATAATAGGTTGAGTCAAAGGGTAGTCCACCCAAAAATAATTTAAAGAAATATAAATAGAGCCAGCCCGCGCAGGGATCGCGGGGCAGGGAAGGGTATAAATAGAGTGCGGCTCTATGAGGGAAAAGTAGTTCTTTGGAGGGAAGAAATGTAATGGGTTCTTAAAGAAGATAGTCTGAAAGCATCTGTAAGTCTGAGTCAAGGGTTGGGTAGTAGGTAGAGGCTATGCAACTGTGTGCACAAAGGCCTGGAAAGTCTACAATTGTGTGCACAGACCCCTGCAGCTGAGTGCGCAGGGTAGATCTGGATGTATTGGTGGAGAATAATAATAAAGATAAGTTTGCTTCTGTAAATTCAGTGTTATCACTCATCTATCTTTATGGTTTATTTTATAAAGTGTATGCGAATCTGGGTTCTTTTTGTATGCGAATCAATTATGTTGGTTAAATGGATAAATGTTTGCTTAAAGACCCTGTTGAATAGCTATGAATCATAAGACTATAGCAACGCAGTAATAAGAAAAATATAATCACTTTGGATCGGTGTGAGTACTGAATAGCGTGGAGCTTTAAACCAGTGCGCGAACCTCCTAGACCACACCAAGACATCCCTAGGGTGCGGAAACTTGGTTCTAGCACCCTCCCTTGCTACCTCGGGTGAGACCTCAGTCCACGCCCTGCGGGCTGTTTCCAAAAGGGCCGGTAGTTGCGGGATTTGTTTGGCTAAATAACTCTTCCAAACCTGGGTCAAGTCCATATAGGCCAACAAGTGGTTCCGTTGCCGGGACCAGGATCTGCCTAAGGGGTGTCTAATGTGGGAACACTGGAATCCTATAAAGAAAGAGCTTCAAGATTGGTGGGATTTGAAGCTTGACGAGTTCGCAGTTCAAGAAAATAGAAACTCACGAGTATCGGAGGAACAGTGGTTGGATCACTATATATTCATGGATATACACAAGATCTTCTTCGTAACATTTCCAATAGAATTGTACAAGTGGATCGCGAAGTTAGCTAATAGCGTGTGGAGGTGCAGATTAGACCAGTCGATAGTGTGGACTCTAGAACTAGTGCGTAGGCTGGAAGCCACCAAAGATAGACTTGCACGTGTGGTAGATCACTGTGTAGATCAGATCATAGGGGGATTTATCATTGAAGTTGCTATTGATACAACTGTAATTTATAGCGAAGCATAAAGGCAATTTCTCCAAGGACCATGGGGTACATGCATCAAATCATTGAATACTTGGATTAAGATGCTGTTGTGCAAAAAATAGATCATGTGCATATATTGATGTCTAGGGTAACGTGGAGTGGAAAGGGTTATCGAAGAGTAGGAGAAGTAGAGAATAGCCCCTTTGATTTCTATCTCACGGGAAGATGAGGAGGATCTCACCAGGTTCTCACCAAGAAGTGTAGTTCGGTTTATTAAAGAATGCTTCCCACTGATACCACCTCCGTCTACACCACCACTTGCTTCACCCACATCGAGTCCATCCACACCAACACCACCTCCACCCTCTCCACCACTAAAAGCTGGAATGATGACCGCAATCAAGTTACCGACATTTCGGGGTGTAGGGAATGAAGAGCCAAGTTGGTTCTGGTTTGTGATAAAATCTGTATGGGATGTGCAAGGCATAACAGATGAAAACATTAAAAAGGCCACACTAGTTAGTGCACTATAGGACCACGCGCTGACATGGTACATAAAATACTTAATCGACCAGCAAAATGAGGGAATAGTGGCAATCCAAGGTGCGCTTAATAAAGAGTTTGGCCGACTAAAGTTTGAAGCCCAGTCGGTCATTGGGTTCAAGGAGATAGAAATGTTTCCTGGTGAAACTCTCTAGGATCTGGACCAAAGGTTAAAGAGTACTATTCGGGAAGCTAACATGACTTTGACATATGGACACCATTGTGCATGGTTTTTGGCATCATTAACACCCCATCTGAGGATGACTTCATCACAACATAAGATCTCAACCCAAGCTGAGGCACTAGAAACAACAATGAGGTTACACGCGACCACAATACCAGACCCAAGGTTGGGAGTTCAGCAAATCCACACACAACTTCAGAACTTGAGTCTAGAAGTGCAAAGCTTGAAGCAGGGAAGAGTGTTCCAACTAAAGGTCTGCCCAGAGGTAGGTTGTATTAAATGTAAGAGCCAAGTGCACAATAAGGACCATTGTCCTGTCTTTGTGAACTATTTAGTGGGAGGCGGCCCAATGCCGTTAAAAGTGGAAGTACAAGCAGGATCAAGTGTCGCTCTTGCGCTCTGGTGTGCGATTTGCCAAGAGGGAGGAAAGCATGCGACAGATAACTGTCACCTCTTACAAAAGTATACCTAGACCTCATAGCAGTTGTATTGAAACTTTAGTCGATCGGTAGGACACGATGAGCGAACATGTTGAAGCTATGACTTGATGCTAGAAAGAACCCCATCTTAACGGGGCTGAAGTATGGGGAGGATTCTAAGGACATGGATAGGGAAGAGGATTGGGGCCCGGATGAGGCCATGGACAACTAGTTTATTATAATTCTAGAGGACAGGGACACTATGCTCGCGACTGCATGAACCCAACTAGGATCTCATGTCCTTACTGTGAGCAATTTAATCATGAATTGGTAGATTGTCCAATCTTAATTGCCCAATTGAGCGAAAAAGGAGTACTCCACTCTCCACCAACCTAGAATATCCAAATGATGTGCATGGAACATCGCGAAAAGGACCCCAGTATAATTATGGTACTAAGAAGTAGTGCAACTATAGGAGGGAATGAAGATAGGGAGAAGTGTGACCTACCCACGCAGGAATATAACACTAAGCCAAAACAAGGGAATATGGGGCCAAGAGAAGCTCAGTGGGGCTCTGCGAAAGCTCCCACCCCAGGAAGAAGGGATCAAATGGAGGCAAGCATGACCCCTTCACGATCACTACCTTTCTTGAAACTTGCATGAAATTTCTGCGTGATCGTGAGGCTGTTCAGGGATTGCAAGACCTCACCACTAGGTGCACCAAATCCAGCGAACTCCAGGTCGTCCGAAAGATAGGAAGACATGATATGCACACCGGATGAGAAATGAGACTGACCACACAAGTCGGTGAATATGAAATGGAACAAGTCATCCTAGATCTAGGCTCGAATGCAAATATACTACCTAAACAAACTGGGAGCATATGGGTAAGCCCACACTGTAATGGTCCCCGATTCAATTATGAATGGCCAACCAAAAATAGATCTTACCAATGGGCCAATTGCATGGAGTAAGGGTGGATATTGATGGTGTTAGTACCGAAACTGATTTTGAAGTTATAGATATTGTTGATGACAACAATCATTACCCTACACTACTCGGAATTGATTGGGCCACATACATGAAGGGGATCATTAACTTAAAAAGACGCAAGATGACATTTGAAAAGAAGTCACTACGGGTAGTAATTCTGCTGGACCCAACGAAAGGAGAACGCTACACCGAACCCATACGCGATGAAGAAAGTGACGATGAACTGGATTGCATTTATCAAATAACATTGCAAGACCCAAATCGAATGCAGTCTGCCAATAATAGAAGAACCTTGTGGGAATGTGATAGCATCTGCACCAAGGATTTCGAGGAGGAAGCAGAGCGATTGAAGAATCGACTACAGGCTATTACGACACTCAACTGCAATATGGTGACCCAACCAGTATGGCGTGTAACAATAGAAGAAAGATCACGATTGGAGGAGAACGACGTGATAATTGAAGCACATCTCGCCCCGCCCAGTACATTATGCATAGTCCAGGAGCAGCCCAGGGTGCCGAAAGACGAGTTCCATGTAACTAGAAGGGAGTTGCAGAAGCTGGGATGTAGGTGATTGTTTCAAGTCCGGATTAGAGGACGTGTGCGGCAGCCACGATGGTGTAAAGTGGTAGTTCAAAGGATACAAATGCCCATTGGATGACTTCCAATTCACCCAGACCTGTGTGGAACAAATGGTCCCAAAGCTGGGAGGGACCATCCCTCTACAACCCAACCAACCACTATAGGGGCAGCTCACTCCACCAGTGGTGACGTCCACGACAGAGTTAAGCAGCTTTGGGCAACCATTCTGCATGGAAAACTACAACTCGATGAGTTAGAAGAAACTGGGGCCTGACTCCGTGCATGAAGCCTGAAGCTGGACAAAGCAATTGCAGAATTACAGTTAGAAGTTTCTGACCCGGATTATGGAAAGGAATTACCAAAGGAAACCAATGTGGCTGGCTGTCCTATCCTGTTGCAAGCATTGGCTCTGCTACTGTGGTTGTGACTACAACCGTGAGAATAGGGATGTGCACGCCAAAATTTAGTAGTAGAATCGAAAGAATGTATAGAGTGCTCGGGACCCAGGCTAGCCGGGAAATGGAAAACTTGTACTAGGGGTTCGCCCACCTGACTATCCATAGGAGACCTAGTCCCAGCACCCCATGCAGCTGAAAGAGGGCGTGGGATACAGAACCAAGCTACAAAGAAGCCACATGATAGAACCATCACATACATACAAAAAATGTGTCTGCGTCATTGGGGATTCACTGCTATAAAGGAAAGATGGAAAGCAACCATTGCAGGTACCATTCATGAAATAATGACCCCTTTAAAGCACTATGAAGCCAGTGGTGGGAAATTAAGGCAAAGGAATAGCCGTCGAAATCGAATTTATGAGCTACCAAAAGGGAAAGTAGTCAATCTGGAATGTCAAATCATATATAATCAGGGTGGCGTTCATGCCACCACGTCTTCTCGCTCAGCAAGAAAACCGCCGAGCCTCAATAGCATGATGAATGACAAGCAATTCAAAAATGGTCCATGGTTTCAGGCATTGCCTAAATATTACCAAGACGCAATTTTGAAGGCACAAGATCATACCGTAGACAAGCTGCAAACAGCCACACCACAGACCACCAAGCTCCCCAAATCTCCTCGGATGCCGCGAGCCAAGAAGGATCCCCAGAGCCCAGACCCAGTAAGAAGGTTGCCCTAACACTTGCAATCTGGAAAATTTGGGATGGAGGAAAAGGCTAAAACTGTTATAATTGAAAGCAAGGATGAAGATGAGGGTCCTCCCACATACATCAAAGAAGTCCCCCTGAAGAAGATCCTATACAGCGAGTACGATGACCCAAATATGTGCCTCCAAGCAAAGGGAAGGCCAAGGTACCTACAAACCTGGATGAAGTCGCCTTGGTAATCGTCACCCCGTTGCTACCAAAAGAGGTGCCAATGGAAAAATCGGTGGTTGGTTGTGTGGCAATAGGGAAGTTCGAAGATTGGGACCTTGCAAATGTAGTCAAATTTCCCGAACGAACTAATGGACCAGTAGATAGAAGGGACGGTGACAACACTGCAGCCAAAGGAGTGGCTACAGGAGGTGGACAAGGTTGGATTGCTTTGTCTCTTGTTGATTTCTCACTTCCTCCGACCCCCTATCACCACGTTGATCATAAAATAGTTGCTTTGTTTAGTTCATGAGGACATATTATGGGTTGGTAAACCCATCAGGATAACAACATAACTTGTTCATTCGGTTTCGCACCTCCCCTGTGATGGAAGAGATCCTCGAGAGATTACTGATAAAGGTAATGATGTCGCAATGATAGAATGACTGAAAAATAAGTACCAACTCGCCAAGGGACAGCGAGGGTATATCATTGATAATATCTTTGATAACGCAGTCCACGTTGCCACCTAGTTGCTGGCAGGGAAAGTCATGAGGAAATGTCGTGGCACTGAGGTCCCCATCGTCATTATCTCTCTTGTAAAAGAATGCGTAGCCAGCGTACAGTTCAATTGGTCACAGTTCTTATGTGAAGAATTTTAGACCAATTGCCGTGAGGTGTAGGAGGAAGGCATGAGGTTCCATTATGCATGGTTGCTCCTATCCATCATGCTAGTTGCCACTAACTTACCCGGGGAAAGCCAGTTTCTAGTCTTGGATCCGGAATGGCCTGGAGCCACTCGTTATGCTTCCCTTTGGGCAATAAGTGATGCAGGACGAATTCACAATATCAAAATATTTTGGGTATTAATGGACGCGACTGTGTGTCAATGGATTAATCAGTTACCCCGACTAACTGATGAGATCTATGAAAGCATGAAGCACATTGCTGAATTTAAAGCAGACATTCATCATGTCTACATCACGGCACGCAAGGACCTAGCCCAAGCATGGACATCACTCTAGTTTATTACTATTAATGACATTATTGATGGGATTGTGGATACTTGGCCAGCGGCCTGGTGCGAACCCTTGGTGGAAGAGCGTGACGAGGTCGTCATTCAGAAAAAAAAAAAGGAGGAAGCTAAGCACACTGCACAACAAAAGTAGAATGCACAGTTGACCATGCAGGTTAAAGCAGCTCGGGAGGCAGCACTCGCGGCAATAGGCAAGACACAACCAGGCAAGGAAACATCAACAAAGAATAAAGGAAGTCAGAAGGAAACTACTATGGGGGCCCCTTTAAAGCGCTCAACGACACCAGAGCGGCTGAAGCCGTGAAATAAGGTGAAGGCCTCTAAGACAGACAACGAGGTGATGACCCTAACCGAAGGTGACCTGAATGACATCGAAACTGCTGTTCGCGAGACCACACATGCTGCAGTGGATGAAGCTATGTCCGAGCAGCAGATTGTGTTGGGGGAGCTCGATACACAGCTACAAACATTAGGAATCTATGTCACAAGTGAAAGTACTGCTACAAAGGGTTCTAGTATGGTAGCTACAAAACCGTTACTGAAGACCCAAGTCACCTTTTCTATTGCAATCCCAGCAGGCACGTTGATCGTCGACAAAGTGGAGGACAGAGCTGTGCTGGGACGGCTTATAGGACTAGAACTCAACCTAGTTGTGTTGTCACGAGAAAGGTTGTAGCAGCTCCAGGGAAACACCACAATAGAGCTCCGCAACTGGGAAGGCCGCACCGAACAAATCCTCCAAGAGAAGAAAATCAATCTCAAGCAGCTGCACCTCCAACGAGACAAAGCAGTCACACAGAACCATCAAGTGCAGCAGATTGTCATGGAAGCTTTCTCAAGTGTCCCTGAATTAGAGATTTTGGCTGATCTCCCTATTAAGACCCAAAATAAGAAGTTGGCTACTGGGTTTCGTAATGCTAAAGAGGAGGTTGCACAAATCCATCGGGAGCTTAGTGTGCAGATTGTAGAGTTGAAATTTCAGACTCAGCCAGTGACACCCCCTAAGATCATGGAGCAGCGAAGGAACATCATCACCACCGCCCACGCAATGTTTATGAGGATGATCAAGGAATGTACGGACCTATTCACATAGTCGATTATCACACTTATGACACTACAAGAGGATCCAACCCTTCAGTGCTTGGAAACCGAAGCTTGCGAGCTTTAGGAAGCCTATGACAAAATCAAAGGAACTGTGTCAACTGTTGTTATTATATAGCACCTGGATAAGATAAGGGAGGCCCAGGACCTCAAAATCCAGGTTGATGTAGCCCGGAAAAAGGTAGCTATGATTAAAGCCCGTCTCCAGCCATGGCCAGATGAAGCATTTGCAGTTTCGACCACCATAGAGCACATGGTAGCTCATATGCAAAGTGATTTTTCCACTATTGAGACAGTGCCACCAGAGACTGAGTTAATGACCACGTGAATGGAAATGATGCAATGGATGACAAAATAATTTGCTGTTAGAACAAGTGAAGCACAGAAGATACTAACTGACCTCTGTGAGAAAATCGCCACATCAGCCGAGTGACTCGGGATGAGTCACAATGATTGTGTTGGGGGACTATTGGGTAGCAAAAGCCCCGCGCAATGATTAGAGGGCGCGAAGCTGGAGATTTTGGGTAAAGTTAGGGAAAAGACTCTGCTGAAAGCACAGAGCATGAAATACAATAGGTCGATTCAAAGGGTAGTCCGCCCAAAAATAATGTAAAGAAAGATAAATAGAGTCTTCCCTTGCAGGGATCGCGAGCTAGGGAAGGGTATAAATAGAGTGCCGCTCTATGACGGAAAAGTAGTTCTTTGGAGGGAAGCAATGTAATGGGTTCTTAAAGAAGATAGTCTGAAAGCATCTGTAAGTCTGAGTCAAGGGTTGGGTAGTAGGTAGAGGCTCTGCAGCTATGTGCGCAGAGGCCTGGAAAGTCTGCAACAATGTGTGTGGACCCCTGCAGCGGAGTGCACAAGGTAGATCTGGATGTATTGGTGGAGAATAATAATAATTATAAGTTTTCTTTTGTAAATTCTGTGTTATCGCTCATCTGTCTTTATGGTTTACCTTTCTATATCTGGCTAATGTAAATGTGATAAAGTGTATGTGAATCTGGGTTCATTTTGTACACAAACCAATTATGTTGGTTAAATGTTTGCTTAAAGACCCTGTTGAATAGCTCTGAATCATAAGAGTAGAACAAAACAGTAATAAGAAAAATATAATCACTCTAGATCGGTGCGAGTACCGAACAATGTGGAGCTGTAAACCAGTGCGTGAACCTCCCGAACCACACCAAGACATCCCTAGGGTGCGGAAACCTAGTTCTAGCACCCTCCCCTACTACCTCGAGTGAGACCTCAATCCGCGCTCCGCGGGCTATTGTCAAAAGGGCCGGTAGCTGCTGGATTTGTTTGGCTAAATAACTCTTCCAAACCTGGGTCAGGCCCATATAAGCCAACACAACCCTTACTGGAATTCACCAACCTCTTTATTTGTCCTGCATTTACAAGGATGGCATTGATTTTAGTTTAATGAGCCCTTACAATATATTCTACCCCATCTTTTGTGATTTGGTATTTGTTTTCATGACGGAAGAAGATTACCTTTATATCATATAGATATGGACTCCCTAACACCATGCCACAGATATCCAATGGTATCACATCAAGTTTTACCTCATCCACTAACTTAGAATCAATCACAAATTTAACCTTGCACTACTTAGTTACATTCAGTTTTGCTTTATCATGTATCCATCCAAGTGGGTAAGGTTTTGGATGTGGTTTGGTTTCCAAGCCTAGCTTCTTTACCAAGGACTCTGAAATTAAGTTTGCTTGGGATCCAATATCAAATCAAATAGAGTTTCCACTTTTGTATGATTTATGGTAACTCTAATATGAAATAGCTCAATTCTCTTTCGTTCACTAGGAAGAGACTCATCTATTGAACTAGTACCTTCATGTGATAAAAACTAACATGAGGTGTAAGAGTACCTATTGTTCCTACTATTGTGATCAATGCTTCATCTCCCGAATCAGATCTAAGGTCTTGCTGCACAGTTGCCACTGTCGTTTTCTTGCCTTTTCCTCCATACTTCTTTGGTCTCCTTTCCAGGTACAGTTTCCAATAATGATCATCGTCATGACCTTCCTTTTGTAGTGAGTGCAATAAGGTCTTTCTCCTTTGTAGAAATTTTGAATAATATAACACTTATTCACAGAGATTATCCTGATTATACACTATTGCAAAATGCATGCATAATACATAACCTCCTCTACCATTGATCATCAATTTTGCAGAATTACGAAACAATCGCATGCACACATTGAAACATCAATCACACATATCAACACAGTATATACTGGGGAAAGCATACAGCTGAAAACCCCTCAACTATCTATATATTATATTGATTGAGAACATGTAACAATACATAGTACAATACTCCTCGCAAGTACTCAGTACTATCTCCACCTGTTACACACAAACTAGCTCAGATCTGAATCAATCACAGGTTCAAATCTCCTCTGTTGCTTGCCTGCCTCCACTGCGCAATCTTGCATGAGAATAGATTGAGAATGGATGATCCAAACTTGTATTTCCCTTGTGTTGCACTACACGATCCTCATTGGCAATCTCAATCCACTAATTGTGCAAATCTCATGCACAACTATAGTCACAAAGCCCTTTCACTCACCTCTAACACTTGTCTCCACTGAACTGTCCATGCACTGAGTTAACTCATGTATTCTTTAGTTGATTTATGAGTTAATAATTAGTGATTGATTAGTAATTAATTCACACCACTCATCACTAGTGCATTTGGCAGTTAGACTAGATACAACTAGTTCAACTAAGTCAAACTGAAGATAACTCCATCAACTCCTCATTCAACTCCGCTAAACTCAATCACTTGAGTTCTAACTGAAGTCCTTCATGCAATAGCTCAACTAACCCATAAGAAAAGTGTATTTTCTTTTCGCAGTTGCATGTGCCACATCTGTAGCTCAAACTGAAGTGCTGCAAGAGGATAAGATAATGTTTATAGTCCAAATATTATTAAGAGCTAATAATATTCGACTGTTCTATTTTTATACTGGCGGTCTAAAAATAGACTCCGCCCATATGTCTAAAAATAGAGGTCCATCTATTTTTACCAACATGACCAATCATCCATAAATAGCATCCTGCAACTCATAGACCATGATCCATATTTCTAAAAATAGACTTTGCGCCAAAAATAGCCTGCAGGCCCACTTAGTGAAGGTGACTTCTTTTCACTATGCTCCATCATCTTGTTGCATTTTCAACACTCCCTCTCAACAAGATATGGATTATCTGCAACCCCTATCCTGTCTCTATGGTATTCGAATTTGCTCCTGGTGAGCACATTCGTCAAGATAACAACATCCTGATCCTCCGTGGGAATATATGAAAGTAACCTAATTCTCCGCTGCACACAATCTCTGATATGATGGTACTTGATGTCGATGTGCTTGGATCTATCATGAAATACTAGATAACCTGAGAGTTTATTGCAACTCTGGTTATCACAATAAATCACAGTAGGCTCCAAGTGTGACCCGAACAGCCTGACCAGGATCTTCTTCATCCATATAGCCTCGCATGCAGCCAAACTTGCTGCCATATACTCGGCCTCTACTAAACTGAGTGCCATGGATATCTGCTTCCTCCTATACCAAGAAACTGTTGTCGACCCGATACTGAAGATCCCTCCAGATGTGCTCTTTCTGTCCGTTGGGCTCCCTACCCAATCTGCATCCATGGAGCCACATAGCTTCACCTCATCTTCCTGTCTGTACCACAATCCATATCCCAGTGTGCCTCTGAGATAATGCAATACATGCTTGCCTGCCTTCGATAAGAGCTTGGTTGGCTTAACCATAGCTTGTGAAAGCTGGTTAATAGCATAGCATATATCAGGTCATGTATTGACCAGATACATAAGCGACCCCACCAACTGTTGATAAACAGTGGAATCCACTACCTCCGCTGAAGTAGCATCCTCCTTCCTCCGACCTCCAGGAAGAGGAGTATCAACAAGCTTGTATCCATGCATGTTGAACTTCTCCGTTATCTCTTGAGCATACTTACCCTGAGAAACAAATAGTCCATCACTGCGCTGCCAAATTTCCAATCCCAGGAAATAAGGAAGGAGGCCCAAGTCCTTCATCTCAAACTCTCGAGCAAGATCCTCCTTGCATGAAAGTATCAACAACTCATCTCCCATTAAAATCAAATCATCTATATAAAGTACAATGATAAGCAACTTACCCTCCACCATAATCTGGTATAAGTTAGGATCCGCCTCACTCTTGGAGAATCCAAGTCCGGTGAAATAACTGTCTATCCATGTATACCAAGCATGAGGTGCTTGTTTCAACCCATACAGTGCTCTCTTGAGCCTGCACACATGTGACTCGCTGCTGAAGATCTCAAAACCTTCGGGCTGCTCTATGTACACCTTCTCCTCAATGACTCTATTGAGGAACATAGTCTTCACATCCATCTGATGGATGTACCACCCCATCTATGCTGAGAGAGCAAGAATCGTCCGTATGGAAGAATACCTTGCGACAGGTGCAAAGGTCTCCTCATAATCGATCCCCTCTATCTGTGAGAAGCCTCGGGAAACAAATCTTGCCTTATACTTCTCCACACTCTCGTCAGCTGCCTGCTTCACTTTGTAGATCCATCTCGAACCCACCACTGATTTCCCCTCCGGCCTTGGGACAATCTCCCATGCACTGTTTCTGACAATCAAATCATACTCTTCCACCATGGCATCTACCCATGTAGGATCCTCCACAGCTTCCTTGAAAGAGGATGGCTCAGTCACGACACATTTTCTCACAAGAGCCATGTATCCAGTGTACCGATTAGGTGATTGTCTCTATCTATGCTCCGTTGTAGGTGGTCCTACAACCTTCTCTGCATCTTGAGCCAGTCGCTCAGCTTCTGCAGTGCGCTTTCGCCCTCTGATGGTTGGCGCTGCATGAGTGGTCTCTTCTACTCCATGAACTTCATCTTGTGGCTAATCCACATCCTGAAGCTCATCCTTAGGAACTAATAGCTCCTCATTTGCATGCAAGCGTGGATCCCTCTCAAGCGAACACTTCATGGCTTTCTCCTCCTGAAATTTGATATCCCATCACACAGCAGTCTTGTGACTGTCTGGCAAATACACACAATATTTGTGGGGCATATCAGTGTACCCCAAAAATATCCCAACCTCTGCGGTCAACTCCAACTTCTTCCTGGCATCCTTCATCACATGCATGTAAACAGGAGAACCAAAAATCCTCAAATGGGAAATATCAGGCCTCTTACCAGAAAAAGCCTCCTCAGGTGTACTCACGCCAAGTATCTTGTGAGGACAACGGTTCTGCACATATACTGCAGTATTGCATGCCTCTTCCCACAAGTGAAGGGGTAGGCCCTGATCATGCAACATCGCTCATGCAACACCCACGATCGTTTTGTTCTTCCGCTCAGCGACCCTGTTCTGCTGTGGGTTATGGGGAGCTATGAGCTCTCTTTGAATCCCTTCTACACTACAGAAGTCCTTGAACTCTCCAGAGATGAATTCACCACCATTGTCGCTCCTAAGAGCCTTCACCTTCTTCCCTGATTCCTTCTCGACCAGTGCTTTAAACTCACAAAACTTTGAGTATGTCTCACTCTTCTTCTTCATGAAGAAGATCCAGCACTTTCGAGAGAAATCATCAACAAAGATCCAATAGTACTTGTGCTTTATTGTCGAAGCTACTGAGAAAGGTCCACACACGTCTATGTGAATTCTCTCAAGGATCGTCGTGGCATGACTATCCTTCTCATGAACGGTGGATTTCAAAAATTTTCCCAAATTACACCCCTTGCACTGATCTGACTGCGCAAGTGTGCCTTTAGGAAGCCCAGTAGAAATCTGCTGCAGTATCTTCAAAGCTCCATGGTGAAGGTGGCCCAATCTCCGATGCCACGGCTCACCATCATCCCGGCTCACCACTCCTTCTACCTTGCATGCCATTGCTGCACAGCCATCAGCCATCTACGTGCAATTGATAAAGGTTCTTGACTCGAACCCCTATCTTCCGGGTTTCTCCAGTTGTCTTACTGCACAGGAAAATCTTTCCCTCGCTGAAAACAACATCATATCCCTTGTCTTCTCACATCGCCACAGAGATAAGATTCTTCTTCAATCGTGGAACATGCATCACTTCCTTCAACATGAAGGATTTACCAGACTCCCTCTCAAAGGAAATTGTACAAATACCGGTCACACTGTATCTACCATCATCGCCCATCTCGATGTGCACTCCAAGATCTTTCTCATCCATATCAAAAAACAAATCTCGATCTCCTGTCATGTGGAAAGACGCACCACTATCTAAGAACCATACCGATCCCATCACACTTGATACCAAGCATGCGATCAGCGAAAAATCCAGCTCAAACTCTGAGGCTAAGGCCTCTACTGCTGCAGATCCAACAGCTTGCTTATTTTTCTTCTTCTGCGGACAATTTGTGGCATAATGTCCGTGCTGGTGACAGTGAAAGCACTTCACCTTGGACATGTCCTGCTTCTTTCCTTTCACACCAGAATGAGAAGCTTTCTTGTTCTTCCCCTTATTTGCTTTGATAGCCAAAGCGCAATTTTATTCATCAGATGCCTTTGATGAAGATCCATCCTTGGTATTCTGCCTGATCTCCTCTTGCACAAGATCCGACCAAAGTCTCTCCCATCCTGGCAATTTCTCCCAACCATTGACAGAGTCCTGATAGGAATTCCAACTCTTCGGAAGACCAAGGAGAGCCAAGCTCACCAATTCCTCATCATCAACAGTCACCCACACACTTCCCAACTCATCCCGGCATTGGGTGAACTTCTTGAGATACTTGGGCATACTGTCTCCTTTCTCAGCTTTGATGTTTCTGAGTTTATCCTTGAGCGCCAACTTCCTCTGGTCACTCTTGCTTTGGAATAAGTCTGTCAATGCTTTCGACATCAAGTATGGAGAAACCTCTCCATGGAGGCTGGATACAATGTGATCCCTCACGCCCTCCAATAGAATCCTTCAACACTTTGTTGTCTTCTTTTTCCAAACCTCAACTTGAGCAGCATTAGTAGGTTTTGGGACATCAACATCTATGAACTCCTTCAACCGATTGTCATCTAACACCGCCTCCATCCTGTCTTCCCATGCAATATAATTCGAGTTGCCTTCAATGGCATACTCCAATCGCAATCCGTTGAAAGACATTTCAACATCGACACCAAGAAAACACTACTGCAAATTCGAATTCCACCAGCTCAAAACTCAACCACTTCTGATCTAAAATTCATGAGAACAAAGTATTTCTCGTTCAGAGATTGACTATATGGGCATTCACCAGATATCTTACCTTCCAAAAGAAGGATGAATCCAGAGGCTACCTGGCCCGATTACAGACTCTGCCTGAAGAAATAAAATGTAAACACTTTCCGAATAATAGATCTGATGATCAACTTTGCTCCGATATCATGTAGAACCTGTTCTACAAATCAGAGAGCTCTGATACAATGTAGAAATTTTGAATAATATAACACTTATTCACAGAGATTATCCTGATTATACACTATTGTGGAATGCATGCATAATACATAACCTCCTCTACCATTGATCATCAATTTTGCAAAATTAAGAAACAATGCATGAGCACATTGAAACATCAACAACACATATCAACACAGTATATATGGGGAAAACCAACAGCGAAAACCCTCAACTATCTTTATATATATGATTGAGAACAATGTAACAATACATAGTACAATACTCCTCGCAAGTACTCAGTACTATCTCCACCTGTTACACACAAACTAGCTCAGATCTGAATCAATCACAGGTTCAAATCTCCTCTGTTGCTTGCCTGCCTCCACTGTGCAATCCTGCATGAGAATAGATTGAGAATGGCTCATCCAAACTCATATTTCCCTTTTGTTGCACTATGCAATCCTCATTGGCAATCTCAATCCACTGATTGTGCAAATCTCATGCACAGCTATAGTTATAACTGACAGTTGCCTTGCCCTTTCACTCACCTCTAACACTTGTCTCCATTGAATTGTCCATGCACTAAGTTCACTCATGTATTCTTTAGTTGATTTATGAGTTAATAATTAGTGAATTAATTAATAATTAATTCACACCACTCATCACTAGTATATTTGGTAGTTAGACTAGATACAACTAGTTCAACTAAGTCAAACTGAACACAACTCCATCAACTCCTCATTCAACTCCACCAAACTTATTCACTTGAGTTCTAACTAAAGTCCTTCATTCAATAGCTCAACTAACCCATAAGAAAAGCATATTTCCTTCTGGCAGTTGCATGTGCCACATCCGTAGCTCAAACTGAAGTGCTGCAAGAGGATAAGATAATGTTTATAGTCCAAATATTATTAAGAGATAATAATATTCAACTGTTCTATTTTTATACTGGAAATCTAAAAATAGACTCTGCCCATATGTCTAAAAATAGAGGTCCATCTATTTTTACCAACATGACCAATCATCCATAAATAGCATCCTGCAACTCATAGACCATGATCCATATGTTTAAAAATAAACTTTGCGCCAAAAATAGCCTGCGGGCCCACTTAGTGAAGGTGACTTCTTTTCACTAAGCTCCATCATCTTGTTGCATTTTCAATATCCTTCATCTTTCTTGGTTGATGTCATCCTCTTCTTCTTTCCTTTTTATTTCACTTTGGGTTTTCCATTTGGAGGTTTGAAAGGTGGTTTCTTGAAATGACCATCTCTTTCATTTTTTCCCTTGTTCTCAAGATGGATGGCCTTTACACTAGCCGAGTCAATAGTAGTTGGTTCAAACAATAATAATGAATGTCTAAGGTAACTATGTAATGATCTAATATACTTAGTTACTACTTCAAGTGAGTCAATGGCAATGCTTAAATTAAGTGCTTGTTTTTTAAATTCCTCTGAAAAGCTTTGAACATCCTGACCTCTGCCTTGCCTTAAGTATTGCCAATCCATTAAGGCTTTTTGTTTATAACAAGGGATAAGATTGTTCCTTTCATGCAAAAATGAAACTAGGCCATGAGGAAAGAAGATTACCCACACTCTTACTGCTTCGCAATTTTCTCTCCCACCAGACGAGAGCGGTGCTACTAAATGGAAGAGAGGCCAGCTGAATCTTTGCCTCGTCCTCTTTGATCTGCTGAATCCTGTAGTAGATTTCAATCTGCCTAATCTAGTTATCAAGCTTTTCTACATTACTTTCACTGTTAAACATGGGAAGATCAAATTTGACATCTAATTTAAGGAAAGGTTTCTTAGATGCATCCCTTGAATTTCTATGATGATGGTGATGAGAGGAAGAACTTTCACTCATGGAAGGAAAAGGAGGGGGTTCTTCTCCACCATTTCCATGCATTGAACCTTGTTCTTCTAGATTTATCTCTTCTACTTTCTCCAGCCTTGAAAGCAACTGACCGACATTTTCTGGCATTGTATAGAAGGTTTTTCGGAAATTGAGCTCCTCTTCATAATGAGCCTCTTCATCTGCCATGTTTCTCCTTCGATGTGCACACCCCACTTTGGGATCGAAACACTTTAGTTTCCCTTTGTCTCTTCGGAGCCTTTTTCTTGTTAGCATACAAACATGCAATTCACATCTACAAAGACCTACTCTAATACCCCTTGATCCAAGATCTTTTGCTTATAGATGTATTAAAGAATTACATGCATAAATTGTAGCTTAAACATAGAAATTTAATGTGCACATGAGAGAAGAGGAGAAACACATAAATCATGAAATAATACAACAAAACTTGATAATGGAGTTCATCCAACTTGAACTACATCTCCGGGCCCTTCTTGATCAATCGGGAGGCCTTCATTCATTAAGTGGCATGAGAAAGAAGAATGCAAGCATCAGTTACAAAAAGGAGTTTTATACCACCATACTAAAAAATGGCAGAAAAATGCAGAACCCTTATGGAGAAACGGACAGCGCCATTGTGTTCGTGGCATTGAGAAATGTTGAAACCACATAAAATTTGTCAAAATATGACAAAGTGAAAATCTGGCCCTCCTGTAAAAATTTGCCTCAAACTACATGTGCTCCCTCCTCTACTTGGGTGCACTGATGAACTGAGTTTTAAATAACAAATTGTGGGTGGAAAGCACAAGAAATTAGTTGTGGCGCAATTGGTTAAAATTAAAGGTTCTTTGAGGTGGGGTAGAGGGATCAAATCCCACCCCTCCTTATTTATTACCACATAACTGTTATATGATATTTTTGGGAGGCGGGTCCATCGGTCCTGGTGGCCTGCTCCCCTCATTCTATTGCATCGTAGTATGGTGGTTGGAGGTTGGTTCTGCACCCCAAGGGCTAACCCACCTTTAATACATGTGGTTCATTTTAAATGGGTTGGGTCCGTGCCCCAAGGGCCAGCCCACCCAAACTATGCACTCATTTACGTTGGTTCCTATGGGGAGGAGTCAAGGGTAGTTTCCTACCCCTCCATACATTTCTTATGGTACGGGTTGGGGTGGCAAGGTTGGTGGCATGCCACCCCTTTTTTTAAACAATTTTTGTTTCATAAAACAATATGGTATTTTTGAAAAACTAGATTTTTGACCGAAGGAGTCATTTTAACTAGGTGACCATTTCACCTAGAATCTGGCTAGAGTTGGTCAGATTCCATCTGCCAGAAAATGTCCAAATTGTGTCTTCATTAATCCTCCCCAGTGAGCAAAAAGTCAACCCAACATTGACTGCTTCTATCTCCTTCATCCAGACTCAGATTGGAGTGTCATTCGCACCATTGGAATAAGGGCAACGAGCACATCAATCTAATATCAAGTTAATCGTATTTCCGCCACTTTTAATTTTGAGCCTTTTCCATGCCACTGGTGTCTAGAGATCCACCTGGATCATTGATTTAGGGAATAATTTGCTTTTAGTTTCATTCATCATGCTTTGGATTTGATTGATGCTTGCTTGTGCAGAATTGTAAAAATTTTCATTCAAAGTGCTTTATGTGAAAGATTCATTTTGCATTTTATGAAAAGAAGAACATTATTCTAGTTTACTTAAGCGAAAAATAAAACTTATTTTGTTGAAGGGAAGATTAAGTGCATTTAGGACATATATTAGTGAAATATTTCATTCTTTGATTGTTACATTGATTTTGTGTTCCCTATCTCTCAATTCGTGTTAACTTTCATCAAAGACAAAGATATCTTTTCTCATATAGCTGCATGTAGAAGTTTTATCAGATGACAGTAGTAGGGCCTTGTAATTGAAACCTAATTCAAGATCAACAATTAAAAATTTTCGAATTAACCTAAGGAAACATTGAAACTTAACACTTACATTTAGAGGTCTAGGCTATAGACGTGTTCCGAAGACTTAAAACCTAGCAGTTGTCGTATGTTTCAGGACTAGATTGCGCTAGTACAGAGTTGTGCTCTCTGTACCATCGAGTATATAAAGGAAGACCCCACTAGGTTGCAATCCTTTATCCATAGGAAGCCAAGTCTTATGCCATGTAAACACAATACACTAAACACAACATTTAGGGATATTGCCTACCCGTACTTCTCGGTTCACTGGGAGGTATTCTGCAATTCACGGTTACCTGGTAATCCTTTTGCCTAGATTATCCTCAGTAGTCATTTCAATCTTTTTGACTCTTTAAATTTAAAATATCATCGAGCACTTGTCCTTTCAAGTTTTTTAACTCTAAAAGTGACTAGAGTCACCTTTCTCCCTTTTCTCGACTCTTAAAATATGAAAAGGAAAAGATGTGTTTCATTTCCTTAAAATTATCTGCCCACAAAATATTCCTCGTTAAATTTATCTTCCTTAGTGTTTCTTTAAAATTTGATTCCGATGGAAACATTTCCAGAACCTACCAGTCAATGATTCCCCTTAGATGGGAATCCTAATCCTTTTCCTTCTTTTGTAAATGATGGTGCTCCTTATATAGCGACGTTGTCCCTCCCTTGGTTAACCATTGGTTTACCTATCTGGTTATTTTCGACCTTAGTGGTCCTGAGTGTCCCAACTCCTACCCAACCATCTCCTTCATTTGAATCACATCACATTGATTCTAAGGTTGACCTCTCCCCTTCTTCCTCTGTTTCTTCCTCTTCCTCTTCTACTTCGCCTGGTGAAAGCTTGGAATCCAGTAACTAGGAGGCTAAGAAGAAGAAGAATAAGGCAGATAAGGGAGAGGCCAACTGTGTAGTTATTGCTCTAAATGAACTTCCTATCGACAAACCTTCAGATCCTCCATGTAAGGTCAGATTCCCTTGCAATCTGTGTAAGGGTGACCATCTCCTTTGAGATTGTCCTGGCATTCTTATAGTTTTAGAGGTATGGTCTCAAAATTTGAATCGACCATCCTCGTCGATCTTTGGAGATCATGTCAATGCTACACCCTCAGTTAGAAATTGTAAGAAGAAAGGGAAGATTATATTCCCCTATAGGTTATGTGAAGGAAAGCATCTTCTTCACCTTAGTCCTCTTATGGATAAAGCTTCCACAGTTTTGGAAAACCTTACAGCTCCTATCCTCAACTTCCTATTGGTTATCAGAGGCTTTCTTCTAACCCTCTCCCAGTTGGTAAAGAGATTGACTTGGATTCATCTCTCACCCATCCTACTCTTCCTGAGCATGACTCTCTTCTGTCTATCCCCAACCAACCATTGGTCAAAAAAGGTGTCGACTTAGCTCCACCTTCAGTTGTTCATTCTGTTCCTGATGAGAGTACTAGTCATACTACTCATGCTCTTCTCATCTCCTCAGGTTCTCACAAATCAAAGAGTGACCCTCCCATCCTAGTTGTTCAAGAGAGTCCTTCTCCTTCTCCTGCAGAGCATGGGGGCAATCATATGATACCCCCACCAAGCAGTTATGTCTTTTCTTTCGATTGGAGTCAATTGACTGCATTCTGCCTCCCATCTTATGTGCATTTCCATATTACAGTACAAACCTATAATATGGTAGTACATGGCACTGTATTGGATGAAGGTGCATCTATCAGCATCATGGCTTATACTACTTGGCAAGCTTTGGGTTCCCCACAGCTTGTGCTTGTCACTCAGAATTTGTTGGCCTTCAACAGAGGAACTAGTCAACCCTTAGGGGTCCTTCTAAAGTTCCTTGTTACTTTGGGAGGAAATACCGGCTATATAGACGTGATGGTAGTCCAAATTTCATTAGATTTCAATCTTCTCCTTGGACATGACTATGTTTATGTCATGGGAGCTCTTGATTCTTCACTTTTCCGTGTGGTTTGTTTTCTGCATGAAGGGAGAATAGTGACCATTGATCAATTGTCATTCATTGTTCACCAAGTCCCTCCTTTGTTACCATCATCCCCTATCAACTCTTGTTTGCAAGAAGTACCTTCCCCGCCATAGGTCAATTATGTGGCTACCTGTTTGAACCTGATCTGTCTTTGGTACCAAATGACATGTATTCCTCCCAGATCATGGTTCTTCCATCTAGTGAAGGCCTCTTAGGAGCCATGTTCTCTTATGGGTCATGAACAAGGGTCGTGAGCATATTTCCTTGTCTTGTGTCAAGCTCGTTAAAAAATGAAACAACGGTCGTGAGCATAGTTGCTTGTCTTATGTCAAGCTTGTCAAAAAATGAAACAAGGGTCATGAGCATAGTTCTTTTACTGTGTCAACCTCATTAAAAAAAATGAAGCACCTCCCTTTTCCAAATCGAGTCTTTGATTAAGATCTCATAAAATCTCAATCGAGTCTTTCCTAGATCTCGAAAGTGAGCCTTCATCCCATTGTCCTAGTTGAATGAAATGAAGCTTGGGGGGCATGTACCTTGAATTGAGTCATTATGCCGGGGGCATGCAAACTTATCGCAAGCATAGTTTTTCATTTCAAGCTTGTGTAAACATGAAACCAAATTCAAGCAGAGTTCTCCATGGTTCAAGCTTGTGTAAAATTGAACCCATGCCCAATATAAAGCTCATGATTGACTTTTTAATAAGATGGTTTCAACTAGATTAGCCTTGGTTGTTTTATTCCATCGCCACCATCTCTTTGGCCAATTATATTCTTTCACTTGGTTGTTTTTCCTTTCCTGAGGAACTGCAACACTGAGTGGTTTTATTAGCCAACCTCTTGACCATTACATGTTTTTAGTAGTTCCACCATTTCTGTAACTAGTTCCTACCCTTTATACCACTCATTCCTCCAGGACGAGTCACTTTTAAGCTCTTTTCTAACTCGTAAAAAATGAAAGGAT